>SRZU01000053.1:0-251644 GCA_013183765.1 Fusarium xylarioides
AAAGGTATATTTTTTTATTCTTTTTAGTTATTTTTTATAAATTTATATTAATTATTATATAGAAAAAACCCTATATTTGGTGGAAAGAAAATTCCCACCGATATCCGATTTTAGCCATTTTAGCTAGGCGTTATTTAGCTACTTCTGCTTCTATTGAAAGGGTCTTTTCTATTAGTGGGAATATTATTATGAAAAATTGGTCACGAATTGGGTCAGAAGTAGTAAAAAAGCTAATTTTATTAAAGAGTTAGGAAATGTGGGACCTTGATACCTTAAATAAGGAATTAAATCAGGAATCTGAGGACAAAGAAGAAAATAGGGAAATCTTACCTAGTTCAGACCATGAAGAGGAGGAAAACCGGCTTCAAGAGTGGTTAAATAACCCTAACCCTATTGTAGTTAGTGAAGATAAAGAATCTGAGATTTAATTAGCTAGTTATATTTTTTTTTATCTTTTATATTATAATTGAAGTCTATTTTCTTATTTTCTATTTCTTATAGATTAATTTAAGGTTTTTTATAGTCTAAGATTTTAAATAAAATTATCTAACCTTATTAGCTATCTTAATTAGTTATCTAATCTATATAGCTTATAAAGCTTATAAAATAGCTTATAATACTATTTTCTTTATATTATATAAGTTGTTATAATATTAAATAAAGTCTATTTTCCTATTTCTAATAGATTAATTTAAGGCTTTATATAATATAAGATTTTAAATAAATTCATATTACCTTATTAGCTATCTTAATTAGTTATCTGACTTATATAGCTTATAAAGCTTATAAAATAGCTTATAATACCATTTTCTTTATCTTATATAAGATATAATTAATTATAATATTAAATAAAATCTATTCTTTTATTTTTAATAGCTTAATTTAAGGCTTTTTATAATAATATATTTTAAATAAGGTTATATAACCTTATTAACTACTTTAATTAACTATCTAATTTTTATAGCTTATAAAGCTTATTAAATAGCTTATTAATTATATATATATAATATTATTAATTTAATAATAAATAATATATAATAGTAATATTATTAATATTTCTATTATTTATTAATCTGACTAAATTAGTCAGACTAGACTAATTAGTCTAACTATAGTTAGATTTTTTTTTTAACTAGACTAATTAGTCAGTAACTAAATTCCTAACTAGACTAATTAGTTACTAACTAATTAGTTACTAGTTAGACTAATTCGCAACCCTGATTAAATGAATATATTAAGGCATATAACTAATTAACCTTACTATTTAAAAATAGATAAAGTAAAATTAGTAAAGAAATAGTAGTTTAAATTAGAATTATTAATAATATAATAGCTAAACTATTATAATACTTAAAAGAAGCTTATAATTTAATTTTAATAAGCTTAATTTTAATAAGCTTTATTTAATAAAAAGACTTAATATAATTAAAATAAAAGATATAATTAATTAAACTATTAATAATAGTAATTATTATAAGTTATATAATAAAGTAATAAAAATCCTATAAGCTTAAAAGTATATAAATAATATTAACTATATTAAGTAAATAGCTTTTAATTATAAGGTTTTTAAAGTTATATAGCTTTATTATAAGCTAGTTAAAAGAGGCTTTTTTAATACTAAAATAAAAGCACTTAATATACTTAAAAAGAAGTTACTTAAAGAGATAAATTTAAAAGCTAAGAAAATAGAATTTATTATAACTATTTATAATAGCTTATATAGTAAATAGCTTAAAGCTATTAAATAGTAAGTTAAAAAAGTAATAAGAATTACTTTATAATAAAATTAAAAGAAATAGTATATTATAAAATAAATAAATAAAAATAATTATAAGGTTTTATTAAAGAGAAAATATATTAAATTTTATATATATTTAAAAGCTTAAAGTTAAAGACTATTAATATTAATAGTAATAAAAAGTAAAATTAATTATATTATATTATATATAACTAGTTTATAATTAAATTAAATTAAATTAATTAAATTAAAAAACCTTATATAATAAATTAATTAAATTAAATTATTATTAAAAATAGCTATTTTAATAAAGTTAAATTAATACTTTAATAAAAAGTTTTTTTAATAGTAATTACTATTATATAAATCTTTTTTAAATCTTTTTTATTAATTATTTATAAAATAAACTTAATAATTATTTTATAGCTTTAACTTAATAATAAAGTCTTTAGCTAGATTAAAGTCTTAATAAATTTAATTAATAAGGTTACCTTTAAGCTATAGTATTTTAAGTAACTTTAATTATAATAAATATATTACTTAACTAGCTAAAAAGCTTTAAAAAGCCTAATAACTAATAGAATTTATAACTCCCTTATAACTTTAACCTTTTTTAATCTATTTATCCTTAAAGATACTTATCTTAATAATTATAAAACTATTAAGAAACTAACTAAGCCTCTATTAAATATAAGTTCTTTACCTTAATATAAAATTAATAATACTAACCTTAATTATAATTAAAATATTTCGTGGGGGAGTCGCAGATTCAGCCGGGCTTTTTGAAGCTCTTCAGCTGGTCAGGCGACGTGTTCATCATAATTAGAGTTGCTTGAGATGCTGCAGCCTAAAGGTAACCTTATTGATTAAGTTTATTGAGACTTCAGTCTGGCCAGAGACTTTATTGTTGATACTTCTGTGGCTTATTGGAATACCTGGATCCCATTTATTGGTCGTTACTGGGTCAAAGCTATAAAAATAATTAAAATATTAAACTTACTTAATATATAACTAGTAGATATTAATTAATTATACCTATAGCCTATCCTAACTAGCTATAACTACCCTTAAAATATCTATAATAGTAATATTATTACTCTATAGATAAATATATACTAAGGGGTAAGAATTAGAGTAATAAGAGAAGCCAGTTAGTTATTAGTAATTAGCTATAATCAGCAGATAGATAACCAGTTATAAAAGCTAGTTATCTTTAAGTGTAAGCTCCTCCGCCACTTAACTGGGAGCTTCTGCTACAGAAGGTAGCTTAATAGGGAGGTGCAGAGGCTAAGCACCCTAGATACAACAGATCTATACCTTGGCAGGGAGTACAGCCTCTAGATCTCCAGCATTATCACGCTTGCAGGTATAGTTGCTGCTAATCTGTAAGTAGGAGACTATTATAAGTAGCATTTAGAGTTTATATATAATAGAATTGCCTAGAAAATTCTATAAAGTTAATTATATAAGATAAAAAAAATTCTATATATAAGAAAAGAGTTTTATCTAAAAGTTAAAAGAGTCCTTTAGCAGGTAAAATAAGCTGTAGTTAATTAAATAGAATTTACCTAACTAAGCATATTTGCTACATAAAATGATAACTAATACTAAGGCAATAAACAGTAGTATTAACAGTAAAACTTAATAATTATATTAAAGTTATAGCTAGTTATATAATAATCTTTATTATATAATTATAATCTATTTTATAATATTATATTAATAATTATAATTATATTATATTAATAATTATAATTAATATTAATAATTATAATTAATATTAATAATTATAATTAATATTAATAATTATAATTAATATTAATAATTATAATTAATATTAATAATTATAATTAATATTAATAATTATAATTAATATTAATATTAATAATTATAATTAATATTAATAATTATAATTAATATTAATAATTATAATTAATATTAATAATTATAATTAATATTAATAATTATAATTAATATTAATAATTATAATTAATATTAATAATTATAATTAATATTAATAATTATAATTAATAAAAAAAGTTAACTTAAAATATATACTTTATAATAAATATATTAAGTATAGTATTTTTTTTAAATAAAATAAAAAGAAAAAGTTAATATAACTATTAAAAGACTTATAAGTAATATATATAAAAAGAATTTAAAAGTTCTTACTTATTAAAAGGGATTAGTAACTACCCTTATAAGCCTTAATAGGGTATTACTATTAAATTTATTTACTCTCTTCTTTAAGTAATTCTTTTATAATTTTAACTTTTCTTAATACTATTAAATATTATAGCTTAAATAGTAATTATAATACTAAAAGCTTTTATAGCTAGAAAGAAAACTATATTTAAAATTTATAAAATAATAAAAATTCTTAAGTATATAATTAATAAAATATAATATAGTTAATAAGTAAGTAATATAAATAAGCAAGTAATATACTTTCTTTAACCTTTTTAACTTATAGCTTAAAAGCTTAAGCTATAATTTAAAAAAGCTTACTTTTATTTATTAAATTTCTTCTTAAATAACTTAAAAGCTACTTAATAAATTCTTATATTATAACTACTTTTACTATATATATTATAATATTAATTACTTAATTACTTTAACTTTTTTTAATTATTACTTTTTAATAATTTAATTACTATCTAAGTATTAATATTTATTTAATTAATTACTTATAATACTTTTTATATAATTATAATTTCTTCTTTTTATAATTTAGTTTTTTTTATTTAATAATATTAACTTAATATTTTAAATATAAGTAATAAAGTATTTAATTAAATATTTTATTTCTTAACTATAAGCCTTTTTTAATATTATAAAGTACTTAATATTAAGAAGCTAAAGTAAATAAAATATATAAGTAAGTATATAAAGTATAATTGAGATCGTTGATGTTGGTTGGAGAACCGGTCACGTAGCCATTGGCTGCCGTGCCCGGTTGGTTGTGGCTGGGTTGGCCGTTGTTGATGTTGATTGCGCAGCGGTGCATCTTGTGATGGATTTTGGGGTTCTTAGCCTGTTTCGAGATAGTCTATTTAGGTTAGAGCCTTAGTAATAATCACCTTAATTAACTAGGTAATGATAGAGAAGGCATTTAGCCTTAGCAGGCTGGGGGAAACATCTTTTTTATGCTTATAGATTGAGGCTACTTGTTCAGTTAGATCGTAAGGTTCAAGGCAGCAGCTATATGACCTTAAGACTTGATTTTAAGGTTATTGTATTTTTTAGCGTAGTATATGATGCCTTGTATTATAATATGCTAAAAATAAGCATTATATTGTATTATCTTATTATATAAGACCTTATTAGCTATACCTTGCGTATTGCTGCAGAGACATTTTAACTTTTTAATACTTTATAATTATATTTTATATAAGCTTAAACTAGTTATAAATAATAGTTAAATCTTTATATTTAGCTTTTTAATAGTTATATCTTTAAAATAAATATATTTTTAACTTTAATTATTACTTTATAAAGTTATAAGCTTAATACTTATTAATAAGTAATATATTATAGTTAGCTAGTAAAGAATTAGCTATTTCTTTTATAAAATGCAATTATAAATTTAAATTAAAAATAAAATAAATTATTATTTATTTCTTTAAATTAAATAGTTTTTATAAACTTAAAATAGAATTATATTATAATTAAATGCTATTTTTATAGTAATATAGCTTAAGCTTAAAGATCTTATATATCTTTATAGTATATTAAATACTTAACTTTAAGTTATTTTAAAGGGCTTAAAAGGTAAAGAAGGTTTTAGCTTTATTTAAATATTATAATATATTTAATAGTTAAGAATTAATTAATTAAATAAAAAGTTAAATATAAAAGGGAAAAATGCATTGCTTGCTTATTTGCATTGCTTGCTTATTAATTATATTATATAAAATATACCTTTAATTCTTAATTATATCCTTTTTTACTTATTAATACTTAGCTTAAAGATAAAGCTTACTTGAAAAAGCCTTTTAAATATATACTTAAAGTAAGTACTTTAATTATTAATAAGGTTAATATAAATTAATTTAATAAAGAAAAAATAGCTATTAATATTACTAGTAAGCTTAATACTAAAAGTATTAATATCTTAAAGATAATAGTCTTAAGAGTTTTAAAAATATTAAAATATTAAAAAATATAAAGCTAATAAAGAAATTAAAATTAACAGTAATAATAAAGAAAAAGTGCTTTACTTAATAAACTCTTAAAGATTAAAAGAATATAATTTAATTAAATAAAATCTTTATTATCCTTTTATATTAATATAATAGCTATTATATTAAAAGGCTTTTATATAAGTAATTTCTTTATAGCTATATTTATAAAAGATAAAAAGGCTTTAATAAATTTATTTTAAGTTACTTTTTCTTATAATAAAAAAAAGTCTTTATTATTATTAGTTTCTAGAGGTTATAAAGAAGAAGTAAAAAGTAAAGAAAGCTCTTAAAATTATAAATATAAAGCTTAAGCTAAAAAAGAAAGAAAAGTAAAAATTAAAAAATAATATAAGAAAATTAAGTCTTAAAAACCTACTAGAAAAGAAGCTTAAGTAGTAATTTAAAAGAAAAACTAATAAGCTACTATAAGAGAGAAAAAAGGGAAATATTAATTAATAATAATATTAAAAAAAGATTTTTATTTTAAGAATAATTTCTTTTATAAAAAAATATATAAAAGAAAGGCTATAGACTATTATTTAAAAAGATTAAGCTTTTAGTTATTAAAAAGTTAAAATGTCTCTGCAGCAATACGCAAGGTATAGCCAATAGAGTCTCATATAATAAGAGAATACAATATAATGCTTATTTTTAGCATATTATAATATAAGGCATTATATACTACGCTAAAAAACACAATAACCTTAAAATCAAGTCTTAAGGTTATACAGCGCTGCTGCCTTAAACCTTATAATCTAACTAAATAAGTAGCCTTAATCTATAAGCATAAAAAAGATATTTCCCCTAGCCTTAATAAGCTAAATGCCTTCTCTATTATTACCTAGTTAAAGTAATTATTACTAAGGCTTTAACTTAAATAGATTATCTTAAAATAGGCTAAAAACCTTAAAATCTATTATAAGATATACTACTATACAATTAATATTAATAATAGCTAACCTAGCTATAACTATTTAGTTAAGGCAGTTAATGCCTATATATCTAGTAACTTAATAAAAATCTATAGCTTTAAGCTTAATATTATATTAGTTCTTTAATCCTTCTTAAGGTATTATAAAATTATAAGAGAATACTTACTATATATTAATAAACTATTAATAATATAGTAAGTTAATCTTATAATCTTTAGCTACTAAGTATAGCTACTTAGTATTAATAAAGATAAAGCTAAAAATAAAGCTAAAAATAAGGCCTTTATTAACTATATTGTAGATTAAATAGAGGCATTAAAAGACTAAGTAAATTACCTAGAATAGGGTTAATGCTTATTAAAGTAATAGCAGGCTTTTATTAATAGCATTATATTAGGTAGTAGTAATAGTCTATACTAGCTATAGTTTATAGAGTTAAGATATATAGTTATAGTAGTTAATTTAGTAGTATAAATATTATATTGCAGGAATTAAGAGCTATTATAGCATAAAGGAGAAGAAGTAAGAGGGGAAAGAGGGAGAAAAAAGCAAATTAGGAAATAAAGGTTTTAGTGTTAAAGGAAAAACTGTAAATGTTAGTAGACTGAAGCTAGCTTAGCAGGTTAGTAATAGATTAGATCAGGTTGCAAGGCAACGCAGCGCAGTATGGGGAATAACAAATTGAGGGTAAACACAGCTAAAGCTTTTAGTTATAAATATTACACTTAGTAAGCTATATATAATATAATAAGTATTTAGTAATTTCTTTAGTATTTAAATTTACTAGATTTAAATATAATAAAAGCAGCTTAGCTATAAATAAAGAAATATATAATAAAAAAAAGTATTTTAAAGAATAGAAAAGAAGCTATTTATAAGTAGAAAGGTAGTTAAAAGGAGCTTCTATAAGCTAAGATTAAGGCTTAAATTAAGAGAATATCTATATATATATAAAAAATTATTAAATTAAAAGATAAAAATAAATATAAAGAAGATAGAGGTTTTTTGGTATAAAAATTAATAAAATTAAGTATTTAATTACTTACTTTACTATTTCTAATTTTAGCATAAGTAAGGACTTTTAAATCCTTTTTTTATATATATTATTTAATTAAAGTAATAATTATATTACTTAAAGTAAATAAATTTTAATTAATTTTAATTTTAATAATACTAGCTTATTATAAAAGCTTTATTATTTAAGCTTTTATTTAAAAAGGTAAAAGCTTAATAGCTTTATATAAAGCTAATAAAAAAAATTTAATTTAATTTAATTTAATTTAATTTAATTTAATTTTTAATATATAAAAGACTATTAAATTTTACTTAATATACTTATAATATTACTTAAATAAAAATAGCTATTTAAAGTAAAAAAAAATATTTATAATAATTATATAATAATAAAAATAATTTAATTAAATATATAATTTTTTTTTAAATTACTTTATAAAAATTTTTTAATTAAAATTTTACTTTTTTAAGCTTTAATAAAATAATATTATTATACTTATTTAGCTTTATTATTAATTACTTATAATAATTAAAAAAATTCTATTTTATTTTAAAGTTTTAATTAAAAAATTTTTAATTAATTTTTAATAAAAAAACTTTAATTTAAAACTAAACTAATTAATTAAATTAATAAACTAAATTATTTAAACTTTAATTTTTAAGTTTTATTTACCTTTATATACTATAAATTTACTCCTTTTATAAATATTTATATTTTATTTTCCTTCTTCTCTTTATATCTCATCTTAAACATTAACCATGCACTTACCATCCCCTCTCTATATCAGCCTTTCATTCTGCCTAGTTGCAGCAACAGGTTCCTGCCACCCATCATCCTCAAAACTCACAAGATGCATTGAGAAGCCATCTGTCAACGCCACGGCAGACAACTACCCAGGTTCTCCTTCGTCAACTCACAGCACAACATATTCATACAACGTCACCTGCCTCAACGATGTTCCTGTCGCAGCATCAGCCTGCAAGTCCACTGATCCTGATGAGGCTCTTGCATGTGCGCGCAAATTCATTGATGCCATCGACGAGCAGATCAGCTTTCTGTACGCGCGCCGTCTTGGCTACGCTGCAGTCGCAGGAGCAGCCAAGTTCAACAATGGCACGGCTTTGAACGACCCCACCAGGAATCAAGCCGTTGCTGCCGGAATGGCTGCCAGGGTTCTCAAGTACGGAGGCAGCGAGGAGACTGGGAGGATCATGGGTGGTGAAGGATGTCAGATCTATGCTAGTCTTGAGTATGAGGCTCAGCAGATTCAGAACTGCGGTGGAAAGTTGAATGAGACCTTCGAGAGGGTCTGCAAGTAAGCGTCTTCAACATGGGCGCAAACGAGGACAATGTGAGATAGTCTGAGGGGAGCAACCGGGTGAAGCTGTCAATATGGAAAATAGGGTTGATTCGGATGTTAGTGCGAATCTACTTTTGTCCATAAAATTATCATCATACGAGTCCCTGCAGCGGTCTGGCCAATTCAGCAAACGCTTAAACTTTGAGGCAATTCTAAGTGACCATTTTGAGGAAGGTGATTTAGTAATCACATCTTCGCAATTTCCTATGTTGCAATCGCTTGTTTCAGTAAACTTTAATAAAGTGTCATCGGCAATTATGTACCGTAGTCTTGAGTTTAAAATATGTTTCTTGGTATTATGGTATCGGCACGTCGATTGGCACTTTACCGTATGTCAACTTTGTTCCTAGACCCGTGAAACGTTTCTCAAATGCTATAGACCCTCATTATTGTTCAGTACGAGTTGGCTCAGATATGGTCGTCTAGGCCATACTGGCAGTTGTTGATGTTGGGTCAGTGCGCTATGCTAAATGGGAATCAGCGCATTTCCAGCCAGGTTCCTGCATCGGAGATTCCCCCTTCCAGTGGTCATAGAAGCGGGAGATACCGGCGGGGACCAGTATGACGAGGAGACCACCAATACAGTCAACGCTGTCGCTAAGAACACTGCCTGTGAATAGCCTCATTTGAAAAGCCATGCTGCGTATCTTGCAAGATTTAATCTATATGAACAACATCGACGCATTCAATTGAGACTTGCCTTGCGAAGTACAAGCGGGGCTGCCGAAACCTACTACCAGGATTAAAGAGTACATATGCTATGTAATCATCTATACGGGGTAAAGCATTCGCAATTCAAGAAGAACAAGAATTTAAAGTTGATTTCAAGGTTCCAAGAAACGGTAACGTTTATTTTAAGCATGCCCTCCACTTTTATCATCGAGGTACTCAAGGGAGCCTCACTCTCCCTTCAAGGCTGAGACATTGAGGCTCTCCAAGGCAGACACCATCCCTTTAAGGGAGGATACTGAGTAAAGGGATGTCTTGGCCATGATGACAGATCGAAGGTAATTCTTCAGCGACTGGCAATCTCCCCATGATTCTTCGGTCCTGTGATCATCCTGTCCTTACTCGCGCTTAACCGACATCTGCCCTCCATGTCTTTGAGCACGATACCACACACTCACTTGAACCATGACGATACTAAATCGCTGTCGCTGTCAAGACGCCATGGCCATGCCCAAGGTCGTAGCATGGATGTGACAGCGTCGACTTTGCACCGAACCAGTCCTCTCGATCTAGACTTCGCTAAGATTCGACCGCTCATTAAATCGGGAACCTACCTTGAACCAATCGACACAAATGTCCGCACTTCAAGCGACATTCAGGCCGTTTCTCCGACTACACCAAGCGATCCATCAGCGTTGAGATTTTCGTCCAACGCTGGCATCATCGAGCATTACTCACAGTCTTGGAATACCCAAGACAACCGAGGCGAGCGAACAGAGCTTGACTTCTCCGAATTCGAGCAACTCATTGGACCAACAGCCGGTCATGCTCCGCGGTGGCCATTCATCAATGATGATAGCCTAAATACACCAGACTCTGTAGATACAGAGCCCTTGTTTCCATCCTCCCGTACTCCAACGGCAAGGCCAAGGCCAATATACCAGATCCACGAAGGTCTAGAAGATCTCGCTGATCTATATGTTCCGCCACTGGACTCAGTACCCGGATCTGGCGAGGTGGAAGCACAGCCTTCGCGACCTCCTCCTACGTCCCGAATCGGACATGGCAAGGTCATGACATCGGCCGAGTTTGAAGCTCTCCAAAAGCGCAAGGCCCGGGAAGAAGCTGAAAGGCGCTTCTACGGCGGTGATGAAGAGGAAGACGATAAAGTAGACTACGAGTGTATAGACGATACTGAGGCTGTGAACAAACAGAAAGCGCAGCGTAAGAAGCAGCAGGCGTATCTCGATGGCGGCTATCGACAACAGATGATGAAGAGCACAAATGGGTCTGATCTCCCTCCATTGCGCTCTCACTCGCGAGTCTCTTCGTCGTGGTCCATGAAGTCGTTCAAGACGTTTCAAGGTCTGAGAGAAGACAACACCCCAAGACATGACAACGAAGATGAAGACGAGGATGTGCCTTTAGCACTACTGCAGATCCAACGACGGTCAGGCAGCAAAGCTCCATCCATCATCAACTTCGGTCACACGAGGGGAGAATCCATCTCGCAGCTCCTACCAATTGACAGCATTAGACAAAACTCACGAACACCAATGCCAGCATTTGCAAGGAGTCTTCCGCAAGATATCTTCCCAGCAGGCCCCCGAACTGCCTGGCCTATGAAGAACCAGCAACTCATCCCAGGTGGTTTGGTCGGCGTGATAGCGAGCGAAGAGCGCGCCAAGAAGGCGCGCCGTGTACCCCCAAGCACCGGCTTCCAGCCTCTGCCCGACACCAATGAGGCCTTCAATTGGGGCCAGGCATCCACTCAGCCTGTTGGAATAGCGCATTCTTTTGGCCTGCCTGGGACGCAGACCCCGATGGCCTTCTCCAGGCCTCAAACGCCAGTCGCTGTCCCTCAGCTGCCCCCACTCACTTCCAACCAAGAGATGTTCAACTTCTTGCAGGCTCAGACTGAGGTTCTGAGATCCATGGCGACTATGAACCAGAGAAGCAACCAACCCTGGAATGCCTTCTCATCTCAGCAGTCGGTCATGAACATGGGACCACCCGGTGCCGGGTCGACGTATGCGCCGTCCCTCTATGCGCCTTCGAACTATGCAAAGTCGAATTATGCACCATCGAAACACGCAAGATCTGTTTATCAGCAACCCGGGGGATATGCAGCGTCAGTAGCACCATCAGAACGCAACACTGTTGGTCTTCCGAGTCGTTACAGACCAGTATCCAAAGCTGCAACTCAAACACTGTCGGGGAGAGCAACCAACGATGACGACACTGTGTCTGTCAACAACTGGAACAATAATAGATCTAATATTCCTCGTAACAGTGTTGCCATTGAGCAAGATAGCACAGATGATGATGATGATGACGCCTTCTGGAGAGCGAAAAGGGAGAAAAGAGACAGAAGGAGGGCGAGGTTCATCCAGGAGAATGATTTAGGAATAAAGCCAGAATGGATCAGCTAAAAGAAGGTGGATATGCATACAGATTTAGATGGGCGTAATATGGCATAGAGGACATGGAATAGGTTGGGATATCATAATCGTGGATAAAATGCGGAACTATATTAAACCTAATAGAGCTAATGATAATAATGCTCTGCCAAAGACTAGAGCTTAAATAAATGCTAAGAAAATGAAAGTCTGGGTTATGACTTTTTTATTGCCTTTTAACATTAATAAACTATACACCTTGTTTTATATAGAACTTCATCAGCTAAAAGAAAATATAACATTAAATCCTAAAGCTAGATTTTTACAAAAAAACGTTCAACCCCTAAACTTATAGATGTAGGTAATGATTATAATGTAAAGTAGTGTAAATTTATCTTATTTCATAGGACGGAATATCATCATATCTGAATGAGGGCACTCTACCGCTCTGTTGCCCTGACATCTATTTGTGAGTCTTTATGAGGGCTTTCTGAAGATAGAGTAGAAGTCGAAGTATGCTTGGTCCCGGCATTAGGAAATACAGGCGCTGCGAGCTCTGACGAAGATCTCGACACAGGGCGAGAGCGACCTCTTGGGTCTCCGCGGGCTGTGGCCGCCAACGCGTCGAGCTGTGTCATGGTATCGATCTGTGTTGAAGACCTAGACTTCATGAACGAAGCTCTGTCATCAGCCATGAACTGGTATCGTGCATCTGGATTCTTTCGCCAGAATACGAGAGCACTTGATATGATGATCATGAGCAGCAGGATCAAGGAGAAAGCGGCGTTGGCGACGAAGAGAACGAGGCCAGTCACTGAGGGACCCATTCGAGGCATGCCGAGAACATTGGTGAAGATCAAGAGACATATGGCGTTGAGGAAGTTGAGAACGAAGATAGCAATGTTGAAGGAGTTCGTGCTCTTGTCCATGAAGGGACGCATGACGCTGGTCGCGATGAGAGCAGCGGCTTCGATGAGAATGAGGGCGACTGCCTGGGTAACGCCGCTCTTCTGGCTCAGAGCAACAAACATGCCCTTGACAAAGATGTAAGCAAGCTGGGGCACGATAAAGTAGTAGCCGGTAGCTCGATACTGGATATACAAGAATCCCCACTTGTTGAGGATTCGCGAGTTCGAGTACAGAGTAACAACCGGGTTGTTGTGTCTCGCTAGTGTGATGATCTTGAAAGCTGCCACGGTGAGGGTGAGCAGGACCGTGAAGAAGAAGAAGACCGCAAGGACAACGTGCGCAGCCGAGTCAACCTGCGTGAACTCCCAGAGGCAGAGGATAGTGATAGGAAGGAAGCCCATGAGGGTGAGTCTCAGCAGAATTCCCTTCAGGATGGTGCGCCATTCAGTTCGGAATTCGAGGAAGCGCTCACGCTTGATCCAAGCCTGCTTTGCACACAGGTCGAGGACGAGCTTGAAGAGGAAGACCAGGATGCAGGCAAAGACAGTGAAGATGCCGAAGAAGACGATGGCGGTTAGGAAGAGATTGGTTGTCTCAATATGTGAGCGGAAGGCCACGCGTTGAATGCCGTAGACCAAATATGAGCCGGTTTCTAGTTCAATGTTGCCTCGTTTCGAGAAGGCGAAGTCACGACGGATCAGAGCTGCAGCACCAGGGATGCTTTCCAAAGACCGTTTCACAACTTGGACCGAAGCAGTAGCGAGGTTGTCAAAGAGACGAGCTGGCTTTCCCCCTGTAGCGCGATCATACCAAGTGAAGATATCTTGCATCCAGCCCATTCGGATGATACCCATAGACCACTGGAAGTTCTGCGTCCAAGCATCCACGACTGGAGGCATGGTAACAGCGGTAAGACCGATGATAGCCTGGGCCTGGAAGTAGGCAAAGAGTGACAAAGTGTTGGCGGCAAGATGAGCGGCGGCATTACCATAGCCGGCTAACGAGATGAGTGCTGAAGAAATGAGACCGATTCCAATGATGATGGCAGTGACCCATTTGACTGAGAGTTGCTCGACGGTTTTACCAGTAGAGAAATCAGCCTCGACACATGCAACACTTTCACCCGTGGAGGTCATGTTGACATATGCGCGCACGGTGGCATCCAGATCAGGAATGCCATAGGCGATGCCGGGAATCTGATCCAAGGCATTGCCAAGCGGGACGTTGAACTTGATGTCGATATCACCGGGAGCCATGGGGCATAGACTGGGCAGGTCGAAGCTAGTTCTGCAAGGATCGACAACCTCGTGAAGGAATTGATGGCCGTAGACTTCGAGGGTGACATCAAAGTTCACATAGCCTTGAACTGATGCTAGAGCATTGACGTTAATAGTGGCCAGTGAGTTGTTTGGCGTGACGACAACGTGGAAGAGACTGGCAGTCAATAGCGAGCCTTGTTGACAGCTGTTGAGAGATTTTGACTCGAGAACCCTGCCGGCCATTGCGGAGGGAAGTTGGGCGAGCCATGAGAAGAAGATGAGAGACGCTGCGAATAGCTTCATGATTGCGGTGGATTGATGCGGTCGGCTACCGCTAAGATTGACTTGGTAATTAGATGCGCCTCCGTGCTTTGAGTTGGGCTTAAGGCTGCTGGACTATATGCGACAGTAAAATGCGACACTGTGAACCATTGTTGATATTTCGATGATGCACGCGATGACAGACTTTCGGCTGACGCGGGGAAGTTCAAATGGCGTTCAGGTCCGGAAATATGAAGCGAGAGTGTCGGACACTGTTGAGCCAAGCTATTCCGAGACTGCCCAAGATGCTTCAGCGATGGAAGCGATCAAGTTGATGGACCTGGTGATGGTTGGAGTTGATAATTGAAGTCTGTCGGATGGAGAAACAAAGACTGGATGGACTCGACTCGACGGGGTTGGCATGGGAAATTAGAAATAAGCTAACGAGGGGAAACACGCCAAAAGCGGAGACTTGAGCTTGTCTAGCTCTACAATTGGTGCGTTTCTTGTCCCTCAGCACGTTAAAATTGGACGTCGATACGAGGTCTTTGCCAATCACTGACGCATGCGACATGAGACTATCCCGCATCATGGTATTTCCGACCGAATCCCCTCGTATTTGCTCAACCTTGGTGATTGAGATGGTTGAGTAATAATGTGAGGAATGTGTCAAATCTTGGATTGTATGTAGCATAATGCATTATAGCACCGCGATAAGCATGTTTTGCCCGCATCTTATCCCCGCTGACTCTCCTCCCTTGACTCTGCGAGCATACGTCATGAATGCCGCCACATCTGAGCAGCTAAAAATTGGTCGGTAGGCTCAGCCGCCTTGGGCTCTGCGTTGTAAGTGCAGAGGCCGTAAATATTGATGGACTACAGTGGGTATGCCCTGAAGCACTGCACTGACATAACCCATAACCCCTGCGACCCGGCTCTCCTACCCTGCGTTGGTTCATGCAGAACACCTATTTCCATCAGCCGTCAATGAGGAATAGTAATATCACTTAAGGCTGTCACTTGGCCATTTTACCTATAGGTTATTCCATTATTTGGTCCATTATTTGGTAAATAAGAGCTAAGTAATCAAGTTGACCTAAAATGCGGTTGAGATGCGAATTGAGTCTATAACGCTCTTGAGTTTGAGAACATCTATTGAAACAGATATACAACTGAGCCGCAACACTTTGAAACGTCTCATAGGCGTCAAAGGCATCATGGATTGCTTTATCACAGAAATCAAGGATGATAAAGCTTTGCCGCATGAATACGCATCATGCTGAATTAAAATCTCAAATCAGAGTTATCCTCCGGTTTTGGTCCCGGTCTTGATGGGACACGTTTTGCCAAAATAGCCCGAGACTGCATGAAGCAGGGCATTTATCCAAGAACAGTTTCTCAATCTAGAACAACACTCTATGCGAACTGCCTGATTGAGTTATCGGATGCTTTACGCGATATCCCTGGACGATATGCCCAATCAACGACTGGCATCAAGCCTCGGCGCATAATCTCAGTACCTGTACGACCAACAACCAGTAGTTATGGCGTGTTCCCTACAAAATGATTGACCTTCTCCTCACTTGACTTTATTCTTCCGAGAAGTTTACTCTTTGAAATTCTACGCCAATAACCACAGTACCATGTCCTCTCCCCCAGCGCCTGCACCAGTCTCATCGTCTGAACAGGCTGCTCAGACATCGCCGCCAGTTGCAGATGCAAATACCCCAGAACAACCACTTGAGGCGGCTGCTCCCCACCAACCTGAACGAGAAACAGTAGTCGACGATGATTCTGCCTTAAGCGCCGGAGTGTATGATTTCTGTGGAGAAATTGACTTTGAACCATAGCTGACTTTTGCAGCGACTCATCGACCGCATCTGTTGCTTCAAGTATCTTGGAATATCGAAAGTTCAAAGGAAGGTCGTACCATTCTACCTACCATGGCAGTAGCTATCCGATTCCCACGGACGAACAAACTCTCGAGAACTTTGATCTGATGTGAGCGAATATTGCCCGGCACCTCCTTTGGCATAGAGTAGCTATTGATTGGACCTAGGCACCACTTCTTGACACTACTCACTGACGATAAGCTGTATCTGGCGCCTGTAAAAGACGATGTTCAGGTATGGTGGTATTACTAAAACGAAGATGAACAAGGTTGACACTTTCCTTCATACAGAAAGTGCTAGATGTTGGAACGGGAACAGGTAGGTCACGGTTAGTCAACACAGGAAATACAAGATGCTAATCGGTTTCTTAGGTATCTGGGCGATGTTCGTACCATTGATCTCCCATGTTATCCACACTAACTAGACTTACCAGAGACTTTGCTGATGAGCACCCAAATACCGCTGTCGTCGGCACAGATTTGTCCGCTGTACAGCCAGACTGGGTGCCTCCTAATCTCAAGTTCGAGATCGATGACTGCACCAAGCCCTGGACTTGGGACACAAATACCTTTGACTTTGTGCATATGCGTTACTTGTTTGGTGCTATCAGAGACTGGACCGCCCTCTTCAAGGAGGCATACAACGCAGTCAAACCAGGAGGCTGGGTCGAGTCATGCGAGTCTGAGCCTATGACACACAGCGACGATGGAACCGTGACAGATGACGGATCAACCGCACTGGGAGGAACCTGGGATAAGATGTTCATTGAGGGAGGCAAAGCCACCGGATGCTCCTTGTCTGTCCTCACGGAAGATCTTCAGATGAAAGCTATGAAAGAAGCTGGCTTCGTGGATATCCAGGAAACCTTCTATAAGGCAAGTGAAGAGCACCATAACAGCCCGCGCATACTAACCAACTGCATCTACACAGATCCCATTCGGTTCATGGCCCAAAGACCCGAAGATGGCGGAAATCGGCCAGTATGCGAAGCTCAGTCTAGAGTCTGACCTTGTTGGTAAGGCCTCAATCAGATGAAATCCAAATGTTCAGCAGGGAGGCTGACCTATACCCTCTAGGATATTCGCAAATGATTTGGCATGAAGTTCTGAAGTGGCCGGCCGAAGAGTATCAGATTTTCCTGATGCAGGTACGGAAGGATCTTAGGAACAAGAAACTTCACCCTTACTTCAAGGTTCGCTTTGTCTGGGGCCGAAAACCTGAGATTGAACATAAGTAGCCGTCTCAGAATCATCGGGAAAGGGTCTTGATTTTGGGGAATAACGGGGATTGCACGTGGTGAGAAATATTAGGCTATGGGGCAAGAAAACTTCAAGTCTTATGTGTTCTTGCTCCCCAAGGGCTATCTAGATTAGAAATCCGACCACAGGGTTTTACAGATTACACTCTCACATTTTCCTGGCATTGAAGGATCCCAGCATGTTGGGGGAAGAAACAGTCTTTTCTGATATCATGCGCTTTCCAGTTGCTATATTATACGCCCCAGTCTCTAACTTAGACAAGCTCTAAGGTGCCGTTGTAGTTTCTGATTCTCTCATCAAGAATGATGGAGCTAAGCACCCAGTCTCCATCTCGAGACAGCTCACCCTCAAGTCTCTGACCTCCATCCACAAGACGAACATGTCGCGCAGAAGATCCGAAACCACCGCCACCATGACGACCACCACCAGGTACCTGCAGAGTCTGTCCAGGATAGATCAGATCAGGGTTGTTGATGCCGTTATGTCGAGCAATCTCCTCAAAGGAGCAGTTGAATCGAGCAGCGATGCCTCGAAGAGTGTCGCCTTGCTGGACTGTGACGGAAGAAGAGCTACCATGATGGCCACCTGCGGACCAACGGAAGCTTCCTCTGTCGTTTTCGAGGACCTTGTCGAGGGAAATGGATGTGTGCTGGTAGTCTCCGTCCTCACGCTTACAAGAGGCGTGCAGAACGTAGTCGCCGTGAGCATCAAGCCTGATATCTCGAGATGAGGCGGTGAAGTTACCGGCGAAGTGTCCACCACGACGTCGGTTGGAGCCACGAGAAGAGCTTCGGCTTCGGCTTCGGCTTCGGCGACGATGGTGGTGAGACTCATAACGATCATCATCACGACGCTCCTTTCGCCTCCTCTCTTCCTCTTCCTCGCGCCTCTTCTCCTCCTCCTTTCGTCGCTTCTCCTCCTCCTTCTTCTCGTCTCTCTCATCCTCCTTCTTCTCGTCTCTCTCATCCTTCCAGTCTCCCGCGGCGTCTTGTAGCTTGTGACCACCAAACGCACCAGCCAAAGCTCCGACGATGGTGCTGGTCTTGCTGTGTCCGGTGACTCCGCCCATCTTGTGACCACCGAAAGCTCCAGCTGCACCACCCGCAAGGGCTCCCATTACACCACGCTCACCATCGGGACCATCGCCGCCGTCAAATTGGCCTTGAGGTCCTTGGTTATATGCAGGAGGGCCCTGCTGGTATTGTCCAGGTCCAGACTGTCCACCAGGAGGATACTGAGAGGACTGAGAGGACTCGGAGTAGTAGGATTGTGAAAGGCCTGGGCGGTCTTGCTGACAACCGCCTTGCTGAGGACCACCCTGTTGGTAGCCTCCCTGTTGTTGACCGTACTGCTGAGGACCGCCTTGTTGATAGCCGCCTTGGTCATTACGACGTTGATCGTCACCGCCATATCCTCCCTGGCCGGGGCCATCCTGGTTATACCCAGGGTTCTGCTGCTGGAAGTTGACGTTGTGGCCGTAGTAAGTCATTCTGATTGAAGATATTTTGGATACCAAGAAATGGATTCTGCTTCATCTGTCGGGAAGCAGCTTATATATGTCAACTGCCGAGGCGGAGGCAAATATGGTCTTCCCAGCCACAGTTGACGTCTCCATCAACCCTCCTGACCAAACCCAATCGGAAAGCCTGAGACAGGGAAATGTGGATTATCGTGAGCACAGCCTCAGAAGATTGAGTGATGCCACGTATTGTCTGCGGAGGCTTGAGCGACGCTTGGCCCTGCTCTCTCTGGTCATTGCTGTCTTGGCGTTTGGACTACCGCTGGCCGTTGCGAATGAAGATGCAGGGATTGGTATTTTTAGAACAGGAGGGTCGTCATGTCCAATGGAACACTGCATATGGGGTGTTGCCACCATCTGTCAGAATCCCAAATGAAGAACTAATTGGTTTGTAACGAGCCTGTAACTTGTGAGTTTTGGTTTCAGATGCAGACGCTGTGTATCAGGCTCGTTTGTTGTTGGTGTTTGGCGTCTTTCAACATGCGCCAAGCCCCCAAGCGGTTAAGGCGGCAAATTGCCCAGCATCGGTTCTGCCCGTGCTTTCATGGGGCATCTTGCGGTCTGGTAAGGCATTTTTCTACTGTCGCCCGAGATTATCTTATGTCTGTGTGTCAAGGGAGACGTTGAACGCATGCCGTGACTCACTATATGACAAGGGTTCTCCGCCAGAAAGCTTGACTTTTAGTCCCGACTAGTTGGGCTCTGCTTTGACAACGACATATCGGCCCACTGGAAATTCGTAAGATTCAAGGTTTCATATAATAGGAGCATACTAAAAAGGCAGAAATACTCCTAGTAACTGACCGGTGCGGTATGAGGGCGCGCATCACATGCCCAAAACGCGCTGACCTACCAGTTAGCTGTATGTTGGGATATGAGGGCACTTGGCAAAAACAATGGCCAACAAGGCAGAGGTAACCTGCAGCTGAGACTCTGATATCGATCTTGAGTTTATATAATTATCGTATTTCTCTCTTGAGAAGGGGTATCCAAAACTATCTAATCATTCTAAACGGTCATCATACGAAACACCATCCTCTTTCCCAACCACATAACAGTAAAGAGGAAGCTAAAGAGACAAGAGGCAATACCAAGAACCCATGCGCCTTCTATAGCATAATTTGAGTGCCACTGCTTCGTCGTTGCACTGACTATATCATCAGCGTTGATTAAGTCAACCCCCTCGTGATTGAGTGTCCTCCAAACGTAGTTTCTTCGGGATACAGGCCAGCCTGGTAGCTCCCAGTATCTCGACTTCAAGTTCAACTTCTTTGCAAGTTGGATCTGCCTAGCAAGCTTGTCTTGTTGTGACTTGCTGAAATATGGGATGACAGTTCCGATAGCTCTGAGAGATACGGAAGCTGTATAAAACTCATTCTCTTCCACTCCGCGACAAAGCGTATCGTTTCTCTCGCAGAATCCTGGGTGGGATAGAAGATCCAATGAGGCGTCGAGAAATACGTCGTGGTGTTGTCGCCACTTCTGTAGATCGGAGCCGATATTCACATCCCGCCTCTTGCCAATGTTGCCAGTTCCGACCACAGTTAGCGGGCCAGAATGGAATGACTGGTCCGCTTGTAAGGATCCAGTATTTTGGTGATATGAAAGATATCCTTTCTGTCTCAAAGGTTCCAGGTGCTTCAGAACTACCGGCCAAGTCTTCTCTGAGTCGTCCTTGACATCGATGAATAGGATTAGTGTCTTGTTTGGATGGCTAGCAAAAACACCAGCACGGTATCCCTGGTCCTCGAGGTCCCCTGGGAGTTGTGCGGAGTTAAAAGAGTCGAGGATCTCCAGCAGCGGTTCAATGTAGAGAGAGTTTAGGGTCCTCTCTGGTGCGAGATTCCACCAGTGATGGCCGACCAAGAGGTCTTCACCATTCTTGCTGAGCCAAACGTCTGCCTCAACACTGGCACAGCCAACAGACAAAGCCGAGAACAACGGCCGTGGCCTCAAGTAGTCGTTGTGTGAATGGACCATAACTGGAGTAACTTGAGGCGACAGGACTTCAACCCATCTCTTGGCACTTTCCATAGCATCGCCGTACTTCTCGATAGGATCGGCCAAGGCAAAGCCAGAAGTTTCAAAGATGTGGACAGCATAGCGCTCGATAACAAATGTCATCAAGAAGAACGCGATTCTGGTCAAGATGTCAGCCCATACATGCGACGAACAGTTAAGTAAGAACTGACAGGATTAGACATGCTCCAGCAAAAGCCGCGAGAAACGGACTCAGCCATTTCCTCCGGCCTCTTATGCACGGCCTTCTTCGCAAAGAACAGCATGTTGTGTAGGACTGCAAGTTGTCTTCGTTGGTCGGGCTGGCTGGCCGAAGAGGTCGATACTCAATATCGTCCTTGTCAGTCTGGCTACAAAAGTAGCCTGAGAGATTCATGATTCCTGCAGTTGAGGCAAAGAAACACGGACAGCATAGACACTTGCTATGACTGTAACATTTTCCGCAAGACGAGGACGCATCTTGATGTATAAGAATTAACGAGAGCAATGCGAAAAATACCCGCAAAGTGCCGAGTTGATCATGCGGAGGCTTCTGATCTACGGCTAGTTCCCGGGTGGCCGTATTACAGCTGGTCTACATCCCACGTGGTTCCACCATGAGACTATTCACCGACCAATCCAATTCATCAGTTCAACCACGAAGGTTTAGTTTGGACGATAACTCAAGCTTCATTCAAGATTTTTGATGATCGGCTTTGGCAGATGGCTTGTCTAGACTATTGAGATGGATGCGATAAGCACACGTGTGTCGATGAAGGGACGCGATGCCTCACGCACGAGTCAAACGAGACGAGGTTGCATCGTGGAAATCAACGCTGATAAGAGCAACGAGAAATACTTGACTAAGATGGGCTTGGTGTTCAAACCTGCACCAGTTAGTTAACTTCCTCTACCATGTAGTCTTGTCGGTAGTGCAACCAGGTACTGAAGATCTTGAACTTCACACTTTACCAGAGCAAATTCGATGCGATTATATACCGTAGCCACAGAGCTTACTGTCACATACGACCATAGGTAGTGGAAAATACGGGATCCCGTCTGCTCTCTCATAGTCAAGCCACTAACCGGCGGATTAGTAGTTGGGTCGGTGACGACCAGCGAATCCCCGCTGTTGTATGTTATTTTTGCAAATTTCGCACTTTTGCAGTCTTTCAAGTAAGTTTCAATCATGTCTATGATGTATGCGTAACCGGTTGACGGTTGGTGAAAGCTCATGTTGTTGGCCCGATGCTTCTGTAGCCAGTACTGCCTTTTTATTATGTCGGACCTGATACTGTTTCATGAGCATTTTAGCTAGTATTGCTTACCCTTGAGTAGTTGTCACGTATAGGCACAGGTAATGTGTCCGCTAGAACATATCAATTACCTTAAGTATATATGTATAGACAAGCAATAAGTATAGCAGCGTACAATGTGTAGTTCTCATTATCGCCTGGCTTTTGTCTGTATGTTGCCTTGCTATCTGCTACCCTAATCCCACTGGTACTGATTCCTCCCTTTAATAAATTACGCTCCAAGTGTTTATCTGAAATCAGGGAGTTGAGAACAAGAAGAGACTATCTAACCGACAACGTCTTAGTATTGATCTTGGTCGTCTCTGAGGTTCAGGAGCATGCCCTCCACGCTTGCTTCAAAGTTATCGATGCCACCTTTTCTGACTCGAAAATTCTGGACATAGAGACGCACATCTCTACTCCGCTTCGTCATAGCACACACCCCCTTTATTTTGCAGCTTCCACACGATCTGCTCCCTCCGGGATATCATACCAGTATTGATATAGTCACCACCACCTGTCCATCTTTTGAATCTCTCAGTATCAATCCACCCAAGAGTTGAGACCGACGACCGTGCTCCCTTCAATCCCAATCTATTTGCGTAAGATCTGCTGATCTCGGTATTGTTCTGGATAACTCCTTGATGCAGCAACTGAATCGGGCTGCAGACTAAAAGCACCCTTTTCATACTTTTCTAATAGCATGATAAATTCAACTGCAGTCTCAAGGTCAGTTTCTATCCAGTTTAAACCCCAAGATAAGTAGGGTTGGCTCCATTCGCGATTGAGTCAAATGCTACTGGTCCTCTGAGACCCCTCCGCTCTCCAGTGTTCATGACTAGGACGCTCATCTTAGCGATGTTTCTTAGAACGCCACATGTCGGATAGCGCTCTCCTGGAACCATAGGTATCATGACGCTGAATATTGGCAGCGTTATATGCAGACCAATAAACTGCCAGCCGTCGTTTAGGTTAGCCAGTCAAAGATCCCTACACCTTTATAGCGCCGAATCGCCACTGCCATAGTAACAGTGTTTGACAATTCTTTCCTCAGATGTCTTCCATTTCTAGCAACCATCAGGCAGGCAAATGACGTACCATAGAACAAAACAATTACCTGTTTCGTCACTGTTGGTCGATAACAACTACTTACACGTGACTCATACGACTTTAGGCAGCAACCCCGCGAGATGTCATTTCATATATATAAATATCAGCTTTACCTCTCAAGACTCTCATTATTCAATGAGCCCCAGTATCAAATTTCATTCTCAATTAGCCATGCCAAGCTACTCAAGTGACCAGCTACTGAAGGGTTGGAGGTACGCCGTTAAGCAAGACTTCACTACATCTCAGGGGAAACCCTTCCCATATGCAGAGAAAGGCAAACAACAATGGGATGGTGAGATCAAGAAGGTTGACTTGGAAAAGCAGCCTCATATTGGTTCTGTGAGCACCAACGGAAAGTATCTTGCTCTCGGAATCGACCATGTCATCCATATCCTCGATACCCGGAGCTGGAATACTATTGCAGTTCTGAGGGGTCATACAAACAAAGTTGAGACCCTTGCGTTCAGGTCTGGCCGCTCTGATGTGCTGGTCTCCAGTGAAGAGCAGATATACGATGATTTGGGGAATACTGAGTCACCTACCATCATTCTGTGGAACATCGAAGAAGAAAGGTCGGCACCGAGACTGGATGACGATCAGTTACGAGATGCCAGTCAGGCCGCTCTTTCAGCTGCAGCAGAAAAGTTAGCGGAAGCCGGGATTAATCTAAGCAAGGACGAACTCCGCCATCTAGAGGGGACTGTCGGACCTGCTGTCAGTCGCACTGTCTCCAAGCACATCGCGGCGAGTAAAGTGACCATAGAAGGACGACTACAATCAGCTCACGGGTCTCAAATTTTCAGCCCTTCCGGAAATTGGATGACATATTTACCTGGAGAATCACCTATCTCGAATGGAGATGATCCATGGGATCTTAAGATCGTATCCTCGGACGATCTTTCCAAGGGGTTGCTCCTGAAAGGCCATACCGATGCAGTCATGTGGACAGGATGGAGCCCTGATGAATCAGTCTTTGCTTCAGTATCATGGGACGAGTCCATCCGTATTTGGGATGCTACTACAGGAGAGCAAAAGTACAAATTCAAGACCGAGGGGCAGAACTGGGCGGGTGCTTTCAGTCCTGACTCGAGCTACTTCGCAGCAACGGACGGACTAAGCAACGTATGGGTCTATTCCTTGGCTGACGGAGAGCAGCACTGGGTCTACAAAGGCCAACGTTCTGATCGCTGGAGAAGGACTCTTGCATGGCACCCAACCAACCCGTGGCTTGCTGTGGGTGGAGAGAGCAGTGGCGAGCTACTTCTCCTCAATCTTAGAGGAAGAAGAAGTTACTTCAGAAACGACTATTCTCTACAGATGCTTGTCTAGTGGATAAACAGTCTCGTGATATGATGGAAGACTTTGTTGGGACGTTGGAAATGAGGTTCTTTGATGGTGGAAATAAGCTTGCTGTTTGGACTTTTGGTGACTGGAGTATTGAAGTGTATGACCTCAAGGAGGAAGTCAAGTGGCGGTTCGCAAGAGGTGGAACAGAAGATGGGCCAAACGCTGGCAAGTGGAGGAACGAACAGGGTAAGGTTACCAGTAAAGGGGGGTACGAAATGTTGGCTTGGGAGGATCACTCGAAGGGTTCCCTGTTTCTTGCCAGTATCGACTTCGATGCTATCCGCCTTTGGGAGGTGCCGCTGACAGCTTGAGCCTATTGTGTGAGTTCATATGAGCCGGTTCAACACCAGCCATGATGTCGATATCCACTCATCAATATTCATAACAGGCTGCCAGAAGCCCCTGAACACACAGACAACAGTGGATTTATTAAAGCTGTGGGATAAAACAATGATGATCAATACGGATCTATCTAAAAGGCTGTTTAGTGTTCGCAGAAGTTCCACCTCTGAGCCCGTTGTCTGAGGCTGTCGCTGTTTAGTACCTTTCGCTCTGACATCAAAGCGTCTCTTTCCATATCGAAAGTCCTCCCTCTGAGTTATCATACCCATGATTTAACCAGGAAGGTAGTTGAGCGGTTCTGACTCTCCGAGCTCATCCTTCCATCGATGCTTTTGTTGAGGGGGCACGTTGCCTGTCGAGATCATCGGGATGACTGGGCCAACAAGAAATAGAGCAGCGATCTTGCGACGCCCAAGGTGAGTCTTGTCAGCTAACTCAAAAGGCTCAACTCGATGCTGATAGATGTTAGGGAAAAACAAGGCTCGAACTTCTTGTGTCATGACGCTCCCGAGATCCTGCATCATACCCCCATCAGCTTTGATGGCAAAGATCGCCTCAATACCATGACGGTCTCCCTGAGAGTAACTGAGCCTGTCTATAAGGTTATCTCTACCCGCATGAGTGCGGAAGGACGGGCCAGACTCGGTGATGTTATCCCTGTCATAGTAGAACAGTGCCATAGCGCAGATATTTTCATTAAGTTGCCCTTCAACATGCCACAAGCCACCATCATACGTGGGTGTTTCAGGAGTCAGATGTATTTTAGCCATCTTAACAATGACTTAAATCTTTAAGGAATTATTGAAGAAACCTTCACTTTTGAAGTGGGACGCATCAAGGGGGTATCCCTCTTCGAGGGAACTTAATATGATTTTAACTGTATTTATTTATGCTACGTGTAACTTTATCAATAGCTACATCTGGGAGATTAAGTATACCCTAGTAGCTGCTAATAAGGTTACTAATTAAGTTATTATAAAAGTATATTATTTTAATTTTAATTAAGAGACTTATTTTTATTAAGGCTATATATATATTACCTCTTTGTTGAATTACTGTTAATACTACTGTTTATTGCCTTAGCATCAGTTATCATTTTATAGGGTAAATGTACTTAGTTAAGTAAATTCTATTTAATTAACTATAGCTTTATTTTACCTATTAAAGGACTCTTTAACTTTTAAGTGTAAACTCTTTCTTATATATAGAATTTTTTTTATCTTATATAATTAACTTTATAGAATTTTCTAAGTAATTCTATTATATATAAACTCTAAATATTACTTATAATATAAAAGCCTACTTATAGATTAGCAGTAACTATACCTATAAGTATAATAATACTAAAGATCTAGAGGCTATACTTAATCTTTAGCTTACTAAGGTATAGATCTATTATATCTAAAGTGCTTAGCCTCTACATCTCCCTATTAAGCCACCTTCTATAGTAGAAGCTCTTAGTTAAGTAGCAGAAAAGCTTATACTTAAAGATAACTAGCTTTTATAACTAGTTATCTATCTACTAATTATAGCTAATTACTAATAATTAACTAGCTTCCCTTTTTACTCTAATTCTTACCCCTTAGTATATATTTATCTATAAAGTAATAATATTACTATTATAGATATTTTAGAGGTAGTTATAGCTAGTTAAAATAGGCTGCAGATATAGTTAATTAATGCCTACTAGTTATATATTAAGTGAGTTTAATATCTTAACTATAATTAAGGTTAGTATTATTAATTTTATATTAGGGTAAAGAACTTGCATTTAATAGAGGCTTAGTTAGTTTCTTAATAGTTCTGTAATTATTAAGATAACTTTAAGGATAGATAGATTAGGAAAGGTTAAAGTTATAGGGGAGTTGCAGACCCTGTTAGTTATTAGGCTTTTTAAAGCTCTTTAGCTGGTTAGGTAATGTATTTATTATAATTAGAGTTACTTAAGATACTGCAGCCTAAAGGTAACCTTATTAATTAAGTTTATTAAGACTTCAGTCTAGCTAGAGACTTTATTATTAATACTTCTATAGCTTATTAGAATACCTAGGTCCCATTTATTGGTTGTTACTGGGTCAAAGCTATAAAATGTATATTACCTTCTAAAAGCTAAAGTTAAATAGGATTTTTTAGTATATTAGCTTAATATATCTCGCTAAGGCGTTATAAGCTTTAAGTATCAATCAATCAATCAAGGGGGTATGTTGCATCTTCCAAGGGTTCTGGGCAGTTAATCTTATGGGGTTCTGACCACCTGTCAGATCAACATCGCATGGAAGCCATTAATATCGTAGTGATAAAGCTCTCTTATCATTATCTTCAGTCAAAGATCGAGAGCCAGCTGGCTTTCTGAGATGCGGCCTTCTAGACTCAGGTATGGCTTTTCCCGATCCGCAATGATTAAGGCACTTATCCAATGTTACGTATTTCTTAGAAATTATTCGAGATCAGCCAGACACCAACAGCCAGAGTAAAGGATGAAAGGTCCAGGACCTTCTCATCACTTCCTGGATGCCAGTCTCTCTGTATTCCAGGAACGTCTTCAAGTAATGCAGCCGCAGCTCTAAGCCTCTACATCATCCCGTTCGAGAGAAGCGTGTCAGACTTGATAGCACAAGAGGAAGACTCCATTACGGGGATTAGCTTCATTTATTCATAAATTTTAGCCTTAACCGCAAGATCCTTGAAGCACTGGAAAGCGTCAGTCAAAAAGACCATCAGTGGTACTACTGGCACTTACCAAATCTGCCATTTTGCTTATAAAATCACCATTATGCTGATAGCTCGCCCATGGTATTTATAGCGCTTCTTGCTTCCATTTGGAGACTATATATGTATCAAGACTTTTACCCACCAATGCGGTTTGTTTGTGATGTCCTCCTCCAATTTGAGCATACAATTCAGGATTCGTGAGTGTTCGCGATTTCCAATCTTGTTCAGGAAAGCCAAGAAGGAAAAGCTGGCGTTTCTTGTTGTCTATGCCGAAGCTCAAGGGGAGACCATACCCTGGAAGCCTGGACTCCATCTCTTTTCTTAGCTCAACCGGACGAATTAGCGTCTGACCTATGCATTGACTTGATGAGCCAATTGCCTGTATAGCCAGAAATGCTGGATATAATTTCCGTGAGAACTGTCGTCTACTATGGGCTTGCCGACGAGTTCTTGATATCTTGTGTGCACTTCTTCCATAGTGGTCATATACTCCCCAAATTTGTCAATCCAGGCAATCAATTGAGCGATTTCTTGGTTAATGACAAGTTCGCCCCCATCCTCATAATCAGAGTCTTCCCACTCTTCGAAAATGCGAGTGTATACGTGCTCATCACCAACCTTTTGAAGAGAGTAGCGAAACATCTTTTAAGTCTGGCGGATCTTCCGTGAGAGAAGTGTTAGAGTTGCTCTCGGGATTGTTAGTTCTATTTTCATCATTGCTTCTGGTCTGCCAATCCATAGACAACTCTGCGCTTAGACCAGACAATACTCAGCCTCATCTGAATACACTGTTGGTACATCCGATGAAGCAAATGAAGCATATCTATTAATCATGTAATTCAGTATTATTCTAGAGTCGCAAGACTACTAGGCCTGTACATTCCAAGACTCGACTGTTGAGTTAGCAGTGAATGCCCGATGGAGCGGAGCAAATGTTATCCCTCTTGGGCTTCTGTCTAAAGCGACTAAAAGTTTTAGGCAAGCTTAGTACCATCTAGCCAGCTTTTCGACCAGTTTATTTTGACACCCTACTGATGCCATCCTGTGCTGAGCCTCACCATAGCCACAGAGCACTCCCATCTCAAGATGAAGCACTCACGACTGACTGTGTCCGATCGTCCAACAAATTTCCGCATTACGACAAAGCGTCGAAGCAACTTGTCCACTGGTTTTCGACGCATTTGTGGGGACTTTTGCAGTCTCGCGACAAAGCCAGCGAAACGCGAGGTCATTGAACGGAGAATGCTGATTGGTCATGGTGCCCCGAGAATCGAGCGAGCTGAGCTTCAAGGCTCAAGTTGATGATGAGGATTGCGAATACAGCGATGGCGAGTTCAAGGTCGCAATTGAAGATCAAATTGATATATATAAACGATGGAAACCTTCAGTTTATCTCTGATTCATCGTCACTCAAGCTTTATACAAAATCTTCAATCAACACATCAATCTAACTTAACACCACCCACTAACACCTAATCACCAATACAATGGCCACTCATACTATCCGCAAAGTCGTCTACTCTGCCTATGGCGGCCCCTCCAACGTGAGCGTCGTCACAGCTCAAATCTCCCCTCCAGCAAAGAGCGAAGTCCAGGTCGATGTCATCTACTCGGGCTTCTCTGGCGCCGACATCCAGATGCGACTTGGCACATATCCCATGCAGAAGGCGGCACCTTTGACACCCGGCTACTGCTTCGTTGGTCGCGTCAGCACTAATGGGGACAAGTCCACCAAATTCCGCCCTGGTCAGCTCGTGGGCGCTCTTAGCGTGTACGACGCTGAGGCTCAGAAGATCAATATCCTTGAAAAGTACTTGATCGCTATTCCTGAGCGAGTTGATATGCAACAGGCGGTCGCTGCTTTTCTTGATTGGAACACTGCTTATGGCCTCGTTCATCGCGCGACGAATTTGGTTGGCAAAGGCCAGCGCGTCTTCATTCATTCCATCAGTGGAGCTGTTGGCTATGCCATTATGACCCTGTGCCTGCTGGAAGGCGCTGAAGTCTACGGCACCGCTTCAGAGCGCAATCATGAGTCTCTTCGCCAGCTCGGAGTGACACCCTTTACCTACGCCAACAAGAACTGGGTCAGCGAAATGAAGCAGCACGGTGGTGCACACGTAGTCTATGATCCCATTGGCTTTGAGCACTATAACGATTCGTGGGACATTCTCATCACCGACGAGCCCTCGCGTCTCGTCGGTTTCGGTGGCAACATGAACATCCTCCAGGGCGACGACGCCAAACCGCGATCACAGTATGTCGGAATGGCCAAGCTCCTAGCTAAGAACGGCTGCTTGTTTACCAAAAGAAGCACATCATTCTACTACATCGACCGCGATCGCGCGACATTCATGGAAGATCTTCAAGCCGTCATGAATCTCCTCATTGATGGAAAGGTTGAGGTACCAATCAAGAAGGTCTGGGATTTGGAGAATGTGCGGGAGCCCCATGAGACTTGGGGTAAGGTCCCTGGAATGGGATCATGCTTGATTCGTGTTGACCCCAATGCTCCTTGAATAGGAAACATTGGTGGGATTGCAGGCGGCTGATATCATCTGGTTCGTAGCATTTTCTTAGTAGACTGCCCGGTATACAAACTTCTCTTTTTGTTTCAATTTTTGACCCGCCATTGATCTACTGTGATCGTTCCTAAAGTAGTGGAAAGCATCTGTTCGTCAGTGGCGTTCAAATAGTGATAATCCTAGGCCACTGTTCCAGGCGTCTTAGCGCTACAGTGCCTCGCATGGGTTGCCCTTTAGGGGATTGGAGGCTTCAACCTTTTAGCTACTTCCCATGACAAAAGCTGAGCTGAACAGAATAACTAAGTTAATTAATCACCAAGTTTGACTTGCAAACATGACATGAGAAAGACTGATTTGCTTACTGGTTATCAGAATTACCGCCGCCATTAAATCGTAGCGCCTCGAATGAACTTCCTTTTTTGGTCTTCTCACCGAGCTGTGTATAAATCCCCTCCTCTCAACCAGAAACTCGACATGAATGCAAAGCAGTATATTCTTCTCACAGAGCTAAGAAGTTAACTATATTATAAATGGCAGGCCTCAACACAACCCTCTTGATCACCGGGGCCTGGCATGTCCCTGAACACTACTACAAACTCATACATGAATTGGAGAGCCATGGTATAAGAGTCATCTGCGAACGACTTCCAACGAACAATAACGCTGTGCCGCCAAACAAAACAATCCAAGATGATATCCAATTCATCAAAGACATCGTCTCCAAAGAGGTTGCAACAGGCACGCATCTCACGGTCATTGGTCATTCGTGGGGAGGCATGCTTGCTTCTGCAGCTTTGGCGAGCTTTGCTGTTTCACCCGGGTCAAAAGAAGGGGGCGTGACAGACATGATCTTCATCGCCGCCTTCGTGCCATCGGAAAATGATTCATTGGCCGGCCTCTTTGGTGGAAAGCTACCTCCCACGCTTGTTCCTGAAGCCAACGGGACTCTTGTGCCGACCGATCCCATTCAACTCTTCTATCATGACATGCCGGAGGAGGAAGCTCAATGGGCTAAGAATACAATGGTCGCTCATGGAACGGATGTACAATACGCTCCTATCAATTGCGAGAAAGTGTCATGGCGTGTTGTTCCTCTGACTTATATCATTTGTGAGGAGGATCGGGGACTGCTCAGCTTTTTGCAAGAGGGAATGATTGAGAAGGTTGAAGAACAGGGAGTCATCGTTCAAAAGTATCGGTTACCTTCCTCTCACAGTCCTTTCCTGAGTATGCCCAGGAAGCTTGCCGGAATCGTGTTGGAGGTCGTAAACTCACGATAATCGCCAAGAAATGTACTTAACTACAATGCTCGGTCTAGGTCAAGTCTGTCATTTACAAGTAATTTGCAGTGTATTTAGCATCCATCCTTTAATATCCGTTTTAGAACACCTGTTTTTAGATCACTGCCTTCACAACCGAGTCTGATCCCTTAAAGTACGAGCAATGCCATGGTCACCTCCTGGTCTTTGAGTCAATAGCAAGAGAAGACACGGTGATGATTAGTGTACTAAGACAATTGTACAAGAAGCAGCAGGAGTAGGGTGTCGGTGAGTTTGAGATAGTCCAATTTAGGAGGGACAAGTGGATGCTGGAGCATGCCAATGCTCACTGGAGAGAAAAGACACTTTGACTTTTAGAGATAAAAAAGGAGCTAGAGGTGACAAAAAGCATAAAAGGTCTTGAAAGAAAAATAGGATGGAAATCTAAGGTTGATAGACTGTAAGTAGAAGTCAATTACCAGAACCATTCTTACCGTCATTGTTGCCATCCATATTAACGTATTTCACTTAGTAGCCAGACATGTCCACTTCTGGCTCGCAGCAACCAATTGTTTTAATAGCGAGTATCATTCCGGAAGTAAATTCAAGAAATATTAACAAATAAGATGAATCATAAGTCACACTTCTACAGAGTTGTACCAGCTAAACGGACCGATAGGAATTGTCACTACAAACTCACTGAGCGACAGAACAGCACCAACCACGACCATGAGCCGCTTGAATCATGGAATTCATGTAGCGAACCGTTGTTTCTTGAGATCCTGAAAACGAAAAATGTAATACAAGGGTAGTTTTACACCCTAAGCGTCAGGTTTTGTCTTGCAGGCTAATTTTGATGCCATTCCCCGAATTCAGTTCACACATTCCCCATCATGGTAAGGCGGCATGAATATATGGCTATGTCACCCTCGGGGCGCGGATCAATTTGTTGTAGCAGTTCAGTGTCAACTATCGTTCGCTGCCGTTGCCGCAGCTGTTCGATAATCAGGAGGCAGGGCTCCGCCTTGCTGAGTATGAGGTTGCAATGGAGTCCGGAGCGCCGTGCGATATGTCGGAACTTTGCTAAGTTCAGCAAATTCTTCAGAGTCGGTAGATACAGTTTCGGATGAGCTACGCGATGGGTTGTGCTGCTGGCTGGATTGCGTACTTTCATATGTGTTGGAGCTCTCGTATGTCTGACTCTCATTCGAGTCTGTGTGGTGGGGAGTGCTGGTACCAGATTCTCCCTCGTCCTGGTGGGTGCCTTGGCCGGGGGTCTGCCAGTCCTCTAGACTGTCGTATAACTGGTCGAGAATATGTTCTCCATACACTGGCGGTCCTATCAATTCGCTTGGTGGTCCTTGTGTACTAGGGGCTTGGTCTATCAGGTTGCCTTGGTCGTCCAGAGTGATGGACGGTGAAATGAAGATATTGACAGGAATGCCCAAGTCAAGCTTAAAAGTTAGCCTTTGCGCTGCATGTCATGAACAGGCTGACTTACATGAGATACATGCCCGTCCTGGTTCCGAATGGGTATGTGTATCTTGAGTTTGTGGTAGACCCTGATGCCTTGTGCATCTATGTCTTGGATGCATTCACTCAGCCTCTTCGGTAGCTGAAGTGTCTTCTTCATGACCCATCCCTCTTGACCCGTTTCCTCTATAGTGTCCTGCCAGTATTGCTCTCTTGACATCTCAAAGTCCCATTGGGAAATCTCGCGCTTGCTTTTGTGTTCTCTTGTGTAAATGTAGTGTCTGCTGTGCATGCTGAACTCTTGAAACTCCACCAAAGTTGCGACGATCCTTTCAATTTCGAGTCTTTTGACCAGTGGTGTGAATCGTGTTTCAAGAACAATGGACCCTCCGAAAACAGCAGCTTTTGTCGGTATGGAGACAGAGTAGTCGACTTTGTTGATCCATGTCTGCTCGACACTCATGTTATGCATGAACTCCAACGCAGTCAGCGCAAATGTGCGGATAATACGAAGCTTCTTGGTACAGCTGATATGTCGAGCCAGCTTGCCTCTGCTAATCGTTGCTCTCAAGCCATATGTGATGGAAGCATCCCGGATACCCTCAAGGCTCTCGGAGGTATCTCCTGCCATCATCAGTTCGAAGGGCCACTCGTAGTTGCCAGCCGGTAGAGTGACGCTTTTGCCGCCTGTTTCCAACAATGAAGGCCATTTGTGCTTCATGGTGCTGGTGTTATGGGCCACGCCGGGATCGTTTAGCCATGCATGGCGAACAGTACCATCTAGGCGAAGTCTGACTTCATCGAGCTTGAGCGGTGACTGTAGACACAGGACTACGACGCCCTTGAGTAGTTGATCTGTTGATTCATATCGGCTGCCCCAGAAGACAACAAATTCCCGTTCGAGTCTTGTAGCCATGTCAGTAAATGCTCGATTATTAAATTTTGTGCTGTCAGGATACATACCTGATCTCGAAGAGGGAATACGGTGCTGATGCTACGCCACCGAAAGCAGCAGCGAGAGGCTGGTTATTGTGTTGGTTCGTCGACGAGGCTTGCATGATGCTGACAGACGCCTATGCAAGGTTTGAAAGAGTTAGTCTAGTACATTTCTCCAAAAAATGAGGCTGAAAGATTTTCGTAATAAAAGAACAACATGTCGCTGTAATTTCGTTGGGGCAATTGACAGGTATATCTCTGAACCTCGGCATCCGCGTGGGCCGATACGGAGTAGACGATAAGAGTTTAGCTGGCCATGAGCTGATCTGACGATGCAATTTAGTCCGGCACGGAACGATCGGCGACAGAATCAGCCCGATGCATCAACATTCCATTCATCCCGTGACACGGCACATCGATTTGTTGTCTTTACCCGCTGAGGTTTAGGCTGCGAAGCCCAACATCACCTGGATTTGCATGTGATGGGATCCGCACTTACACCGCGTGTCTTGTTGTGATTCCAGAACATTTATGCATGAGAACCTTGTTTTTAATTGCATATGAAGACTCCACATTATTTTCGTAATCTAGAAAACCATGTGAAGAGTATTTATGGACTGGAAACTCGCTGCATGTGCCTTCGAGGTCTGCTTCAGCTCCTCTGATCATATGAAGAAGAGCTTGACGCGTCACTCACTAAAGCATAAGCTTACTGTGTTGCATTCTGTCTTATCATGTATAACGTCATCCGCAAGAAAGATTAATAGAGCTTATTTCAGTATGGTACGTCTTCATGTAGGAGCCTCATAAATTGCTGGTTGCTGTGAAACCAGTCCCCAATCTGGAACGATTCGTCCCCGATTGCACCATCAGTCACGGCAAATTCATCCACAGTATTTACTACCTCGGAATCAACCATCGTGAAGTCGCTAGAACTTGATAGAGATGCGCTCGCGTGTGAAAGCTCAGGCCTTACTTTGGCGCTGAGGCGGGCAGCTTTGCTGAGAAGTTCGTAAAGGCGATACGGATGCGTCGCTGGCTCTGAATGGCTAGACTCGGACTTGAACGATGATGCGAATCTGTGTAGGCGATCGAAATCTTCCGTAATTGAGTATCGCACTGCATGGGTGAAGACGATACTGAAAGGAAAGAAGGGTGTATGCAAGATAGCCCTGTCAACAAGTCAGCTGACGGTAGGAATTGCGGCTGAAGAATAGTCTGCTTACCAGTTTATGTATCTTCGAATCAACAGAGGATCCTTACATCTGTTGACTAGTTTCATGCACTGATCGTGCAGGTCCAAGGTGTTGCGAGCAACAGTAAGACAGCTTTCATGGACTTCTATACCTTGGGAGCCAGGCAACACCCTGAGAACCATGGCCGTCAAAGCTGACTGGCAAACAAGATCACAATGGAGGTATATGACTTTCATAGGGTCACTGTTCATATCTGCACTCTTCGCCAAAGCTTGCTACATACCATGTCAGTCACAATAGCAAAGCGGAAGGGGGTAACACGTACTGCGATCTCGTGATGGGTCTCATCTATAATCGACTGAAGCTCCTGTGCAAGACCATTAGCTACCTTGCAACGCGTAGCGCTCGATGTGTTCAGGCCTTCAGGGCTATATAGCTGGTCATATGCCTTTCCCTGTATCCGCCCGAGACGAATGGACCGATGCTGATTTTCCTGGCGGGCCAACGATACTTCCGAGTCGCGAACACCAGAACATCTTCCTAGTCGCAATGAAAGGCCTTTCTCATACGCGTAAACGACCCAGAACAAGTCAGACTGCATATGTTGACGGTTATCTTTGGGCGAGTCAAGCCAATGGTAACCCAGCGTCTGGCATAGCGTCATTGCAGTCGAGATCAAGGTCCATGACTGCGATGCCTGACTTTCCTCGACCGAGTAAATGGCCTTACGAACGTTAGCTGTTGTTTTGGAACCACAGTTGTTGCGAGCATACTCCAAGAGCAAGTGCGGCGATCAACTCCATGCATGGCGTCGCCAACAGAGTCAGTTTCATGAGACCATCGCCAACTTTGGATCGATAAAAGCGACAGTATTCTTGTGACTTCGCATCTCCGTGTATGACTGCATATTCAGCAAACACGTATGACAAGAAACTATTCGCAATGAGAAACTCAGCCTCGGTATGATCCTCAACACGGAAGTAGACCTTGTTGCAAATATCCAGAAAGACATCGAGCGGAAGGAAGCGGCATATCCATACTACTCTATAATCTTGTGAGTGATCTAGCATTGTCAGTATTGGTAGAGAGAAGCATGCGCCGACTTACCTCTGGCCCATTGCAAAATTTGCACGTTGGCTTCCAATGGGGGCGTCGGAATACTTTCCGAGGGCTCATGAGGTTTTGGCTGCTGGCTTTGTGTCATATGAGGGTTTCCCAAAGCATTTACAAGACTCTTCAACGAAGTAACGGTGCTGATCCACTCAGTGTCTGCTTGAACTGAGGTATTGTCCCGAATAATGGATTGAACAAAGTCTATGATATGTGCGGAGTAATCCCAGCGAGGAGGCGGAGCAGCTCTATCAGGGGGTCGGGATTTCCCCAAATTCTCTGCTTCAGCTGGACTTGAAGATATAGAAGCGGAAGGATGTTGCTCTTGTGATGTTTGAGCTGGTATGGCTCTGTTCAGGTCGAGTCCTGCCAACAGAGTTTTAATGCTGCTGACATCGCGGGAGATGTCATCAATCTTCCTCTCGCTATTTCAGAATAATTAGATGCAGAACACTATAGCCATGGAGGACCCTAAGTACTATTTCTCAGAGACCAAGACTCTTTGCCTGGCAGTGCTTGGCTTGGGCGCGATCCTGCTGTGAGTGCAGTCGACGCGGGCTGATACGCAGTTGGAACAAGGTGTTGCTCTATCACATCCGATCTGTGAAATCTTAGTAAACGCCAATCATGCTGTAGTCAAGGTACCTTTCTTGCTCGGCATTGATCGCACTAACATGCATGTCAGTGTCAACGACTCTGTTCAGCAAATAGTATTGGGAGATTTGCATGGATTCATACCGAGCGGCGACTGATTGCAGGGCGGTCGAAGCCTCCCTTCTTAGTCGGAGATGCGCGGGATTCCATATTGATTAGTTGGTCGGCAGAAGTTTGTCATTAACAGAGACTCAGTCATAGTATTATGAGAGAGGGGATGGGTCCTGTCGATGACAAACCTCCCGGAAACGCGCGGATTTCCAGGTATTGGTCAGCTGTGGAGTCAGCTGAGCCAATCAAGACCACCATGCCACCTCTTCTTGCTGTAAGAAGGATTACATTTGGCATGGAGATTGATATCTATGGTCGAGAGGCAATCACTATAAAGGAATGTTTTCTGCTCAATAGGAAACATTCGGAATCCAAGCACTTCATAGCTGAACAACAGCCTACAATTTATTACATTACATTTTCTTCTCAGCATCATGCCTCACAACGTCCTTGTTACTGGAGCCGCTGGCTACATGTAAGTGAGCTATCTCGATTGCTCTCCTCCTGACTAAAGGTTAACAGCGGTGGTTCTGTTATCGCTGATATCCTGTCTCGTACCGATAAAGCGATGAAGGGCATCAACATTTTTGCGGCTGCTCGAAGCCAAGATCAGGTCGATAAGATATCCAAACTCGAAAGAGTCCATGCCTTCTTAGTCGACCTCCAAGATAAGCCTGCTGTGGAATATGCAATCGCGAACTATGAGAGCAAGTTTTCCTTTCGTGTCTGAGCTCGTAGTGTCTGACAATCTTCTCAGTCGACATTGTCATCCATACAGCTGGAGCCATTTTTCCAGACATGTTGTCAAACCTACTCAGTGGTCTTGGAGACCGCCGCCGAGCTACCGGCAACAATACATACCTGATTCATGTAATTTCCTCCTGCATATATCTGAAGTCTCCCTAACACTTTAACAGTCCTCGGTTGCGTCCATGTTCACCGAGGAAGGCGGATGGCCTTTCGGGAAGGTCAAAGACTCTGATCCCCTCATCGATAGGCAGAGGGAGCTTGGCCTTGACAACCCTGTTCGAAAGGTAAGCATGGAAACCAAGGTGAGAGGTGACCGTTCAATGCTGACGGAACTTAAGACAAATATTGTTCTTGCCGATGAAGGCAAGGCCCAGGGCGTCGAGACTTTCAACATTCCCATCCAACTCACTTGTAGATATCCTTTACAGTGTCCAATCTTGCACATGATATTAACGTTAGCATAGATGGACGTGGAATTGGCGAGTGCAGAAAGCTCTCTGTCAATATCCCTGCTTTGATTCGGACGAGCATCAAGGACTCGGTAAGAACCTTCCACCATTCGCCCACCAAGATATTTCAGTCTAATAAATGTCAAGACTCCTGGAAATGTGCATATCTCTGATCTTACGGATCTGTACATTCTCATCCTTAGCAAGATCCTGAAAAGGGAGCCTATCGCTGTTGGGACTGAGAGATACTTCTTCTCAGTCGCTCATCGCATCAGCTGGTGGAAGATCATGGATAAGATTGCCGAGGGTCTCTACGCCCGTGGTCTTGTTGACGAGCCGGCACCAAAGATTTGGCCTAACTACGATGTTGCAGCTGATGCCCTCGGGTTTCCACGAAGGTTCATTCGTCCCATGTGCATGCCCAAGTAGGTTTCTCCTGACCTCAAAATGAACAAATGCTGACCAGTCTCAGTGGCGATCTCGAGCCGGCGAATGGAACCGCTTTGGGTTGGAGGCCCAAGCAGGACAGCGAGCAGAAGTGTCTGGATCAGATTGAACAAGAGATCAAGGATGTCGAGGAGTTGGATACTGTCAGAATGGGACTTTTCGATACTCTTATTGCCGAACAGAAACAGTAGATTTCATTCTCCACTCGTGGAGATCTTTCCCTAAAAGTCATCACGTCGCTTCTGGTATGTAGAGGCTGGGGAGCAAAGAATCTTGGGGCCTTGATCCTAAATAATGAAAAGATCAAGGTAACTTTTTATAAATCTAGAATAAATTTAGGATGTCTTTTTCTGACTTTATTTTGACACCCTATATTATGGTCTCATATTTTCTTGCTCCCTGAGGAGAGGTTATAGTCATAGATTCAGCGTATGGTCTATAATACCTCAACCATCAGTAGTCCCAGTTCTTTCACTATAAATATCTCCTCTCGTAATACAATGCACCTGTGTCACTGAAACATCAATATGACGCTCATGATGCCAGTCTTCTGATGAGATCACAGTATCCTGAAGCCATCAACTGGCTATGTCATTGTGGCCAACGATTAGCAACGGCTTCAGTGCCACCACATACCTTTCTAACGTCGATTGACGTCGGCTCTGCATCCCCTTGAGCTCCGTGATTCTGGATTAGTTAAAGTGATGAGAAGATCAGTGCCGATCCTCAGCGGAATGCGGTATGTGAAGAAATACGTCACTACTGCCTGTCAATCGGCAATCAGTAGGCGTCACGTTGTTTGGAGGAAGAGACGGCTTCGAGTGGCTTTGCGTGACCAACAGCCATGGCGGCGCCCCGGAAAACTCTTACACGAACCAAGCGAAAGGTTCTGCGACTCAGGTACTGAAAGACTCAAATCAGCAATGTCCCTTGGGCAAACAAAACAGCTGAGCTACCAGTCTGTGTTCCACCTCAGTTTTAGGCACTTCTCTTCCATCCAACAAGATCACATCGAGTCTTGGCCAGTGTTCTCGCCCTTGCATCGGGTTCTTGCATCATGCAGGTGATGCAACTAGACCACCACGGACCTCTCCACAAAGTTCAAGACGCCTATAACAACGAGATGAATGCCCCAGGTCAGAGGTGGAACCATACCAAAGACGATCGAGGACCCTTTGCTGTCAAACCTTATCTACCCTTCCGATCTATGAGACCCTCCGGACAAGGAATGCACATGTCGTCTAGCAAAACCTAACCCCAAGCCTCCACGGGTTCCGCGCCCTGGCTAGTAATTGTCAAATCACTGACGATTTGCATTTCATGACGCTATGCAAGGCTAGAGTCAGGGCGAATCGCCACGAAAAGCGCCGCCGCATTCCAAGGCCCTGTCCGCATCCAACTTAGTGTCATGGCCTTACGGAACAATAAGACAAGGACGCATCCGTTGCGTGCCTTTGTTTCCAACTTCATTACAATTCTGTCTCACCTTGTCTCTCATTCTCGGTGCAGTTGACACGCTCATTATCCAAAATGACTCTGACAAAAGCTTTTCCTCCACCTACGGGTGCAGCCGTGATCGTACGTTACATGTCTCACTCACATCGCTTGCGTCAGTGTAAGTGAAGGTCGGTTACTGATGTCTCGCAGGGCACTACCTTCAGCCTTCTCGCTTTCGCGGCTGTTATTATTGCCACTAGGTTCTTTTACCGACTGAGGATCCAGAGGGGGAAGTTGGTCACGAGTGACTGGTTTATGATTCTGGCATTATGTGCTGCTATATCGTGTGCAGCATTCGATGTCGTATTTTACAACCTCGACGTTCTCAGGCCTCGGATCAGTGTTGGCTTCGAGAACTATAACCCGGGTGAAGAGAAGGTTGAGTACATCTATAAGGTAGGGTTTATGCAAACATGCAGACTGCGACAAGGACTAACGTGCGTCAAGATGTCCTGGGCCAGCGAAATCCCCTTCTACGCGACAACATATCTATCCAAAGCAATACTTTTATCTATGTACTTCCAGATCTTTCCACCATTTATGGGGAGGCGTCGTAAGACACTCTGGATCACTGTGTTTTACTGTGGGCTGGCGTATGCTGCGACTCTTTGCATGCAGCTCTTTTCTTGTATGCCTATTGAGAGGCATTGGTATGTCTTACAGAGATGTCTCACTTGCGGACCATTCACTGACATCTGGTAGGGTCATCACTCGACCATTGACCGCATGCGACTGGCGTTGGCAGGGCATTGTCTTTCAGGTCTCTTGGGCTTTGTCTTTCCTGGGCAGTCTTCTCAGTACGTTGGCAAACCTATCGCCTCTCTTGGTCTGGCCCTTCGCTAACACAGTGTAGTCTTGATACTCCCATTTACTGTCGTTCATGATCTCGATTTAATCAAGCGAGCCAAGCTTGGTCTGTACTTTGTGTCATTGGTCGGTCTTCTAGACATTGCCATCTCTCTAGTCCGATTCCTGAACGTGGAGCTCGGAGACAACGGGTCGTTCCGCTCCTTTAGCACGATCGGTAAGTTCTATCCCCGATGCACATTCCCATGATCGAGCTAACCCATTTGCAGAGCTATGGAGCTCCCTTGATGTCAACATCGGCCTCATCACAGCTTGCCTCCCTGCCCTCCGAATGCTCCTTGGACGCACCAGGAGGATTGACGACTACACGTTTGATGAAGCCAAGACCGCAAGGTCGTCTCGCGCCATGGAACATCGCGATCTGGAAGAGATCGAGGAGTCAACCTACCTTGGTGTCAATAGTGTTGGTCCCTCAAACAGGTCTGCCAGAGTCTCTCAGAATGGTGACAAGACACCGGAACGAAAGCTCGAGCCTAGGGCCGAGCCGGAGCGATCTTGGAAGGATCATGATGATGGTGATGATACCGACTTTGAGCTTGACAACATCAATGTTGAAGCTCTTACCAAAGACCAGGCACAATCGTACTGGTCCACTCCTTAGTTTCCTTTGTCACAGATCTGTATTATACTGCCCCGGCCATCAGAAGCGCCGCCTGTTCATACAACCAGATAGTCTGTAAAATATTGTCAGTGTCAATATACTCAACAATTCGTTATCATGGAAATATCTTGGATCGTCATCATCGCGTGGTACCCTCTGTGTTACCTATGTGCAGGTGTTGCGACACGGCGTGATAAACGCGTGGCCTATGTGTGTCCTAATTGCTACACTTTTTTTCACGGTGGGCATGAAAACAGTTACGAAGGGTTTTTTTATTCAAGAGTCAATTGTAATAAGTGTTCTCTCTTGGTTGCGAGCATTGCATTTCGCATCGCCGCAGCAGATCAGATGATGCACGTTCATGAAACACGCCAAACCGACGCGTCGCGTTTCGTGATTCGAACTCGAACTCAAGCGGAACAAAAGACGGTTCGGACGTGCAGCACCCCCAATTGATCTCGATTTTAGTTCTATTGCATCAACATGGCTTCTTCCTGAATTCGTCAGGTCTCGGGTAAAGTGTCTACGTTCCTGGCTTTGTCGTGGATTGTCGCTTCTTCGCCAACCTGTCGCGTGCATGTCGCGTCCAGCTGAATGACCTAGCACCAGCCTTGGTACCTTTTCACAATCGCTTTGTCACTATCTCTCTGACCTTTTTGAGATCCAAAGCCTCAACAGTGCGTCCTTTATATCCAGTCATAGTTTCCGCCATACATAGAGCATTGCAAATAGCTTCCTCGGTCGCGTCAGTAACAGCCTCAAACGCGCCATTGATCGTTTCATTGTGCACTGTCCCCACCTCGAGAGACGTAGGCTTGAAGGGATCCAAATCCCCGCCTTCGAGACGTTGCATGGAAATCTTGGCAGCTGTAGAGAAAGCCAAGAAGATGTCGCCTGAACCATTGCTGCCATAGCCGCCGACGCGTGACAGTCCTACGGTAGCGCGCTTGGCAAGACGCTGAAGCTGAACTGGGAGCAGGGGAATGTCTGTAGCGATAATGATAATGATGCTACCGTCAACATGAGGTCCGTGAATCGCGGGCGCTTGCGACGAGGAAGGCAATTGAGCTTCTGATATCAGAATTCTTCCAACTGGAACACCGCCAATGTGAAGATCTTCCTTGAGCCCATAGTTGGCTTGAACAAGTACACCAACCGTGTAGTCCTTCGCGTTTCCTTTGCTGTCTATTCCAGGTACGATACGGCTGCTGGAGCCCGTACCTCCCTTGAACCGATGGCATATCATTCCCGTGCCGCCTCCAGTGCAGCCTTCGGGCACTGCATCAGCTGACGCATTGCGAATGCCCCGGACAACATGATCTGGGGTCAATGCAAAGCGGCTTTGCTTGTTGAGGTATCCATCGTATGTCTCAGTCACAACAGGGAACGCAGATAAGTTCACATCCCCCTCCTTAGTTGCATGATACTTGGTCGCATAATCGTACACGCCTCGAAAGGCATCTCCAATTGATGAGTTTGTCGTCAGAATAATTGGTGATGTCAACGTCCCAGACTCCTCAATCCAGTGCGATCCCGTCATCTCCCCAGAGCCATTGAACTTGAAGATGGCAGCGTGGCATGAGTAGTCGAACCAATCTGCTCGGGGGAGAATAGTGGTGACTCCAGTGTTGACATCCTGGTCAGGTTGGATTGACTCGGTGTGAACGAGGACACCTGGGACATCGGTGATGGAGTTTAGATGACCTGGCTGCCATCTGCCCAAGTAAAGCTCAGGCAGGAGTTCGCGGAGACGAACTCGCTTGGAAAGATCTAGGCCACCACCCATGATGATATGTGACAGTCAGTACCTTGGAGGCTTAGAGGCTGTAAATTAAGAGCGATCGACCTAGAGGATTGAGCCACCAACATTAACAGGAACACAATCCCAAGTAATGGCCAGACAGGAGGATTATAAATAAAGTCATATATTTCGGTTTTCGCATTTCAACAAAAGTTCCCGCATTTCGGGATCCTTTTTTTCGGCTTTGGATGCCTTTCCAAGGCGTAAGCTGACCTTCAGATGATGAATATCTTACGCGCCTTCCTTCTATGGAGATCTCTACCCATAGAATAGGTGAAGCACTGCGTTGCTTACCCTAGATAAGAAGAGATTCAGGCTAAAGCTCTGCGTTCAATGAGCAAGGAAAGGTGATTACTTAATTATTTATCTACAGCCAATTCTGCATAAAAACTGCAAACAAATGTTTGAGTTACGACTGCTTGGGTAATGTTTGCAACTCTCAAAATGACCTTGAGATCTCCAAATCGCATTGATGCTAGGAGAGCGGATTTGGAGGGTTCGGGGTTACCTGATCCGGCCTAGTAGGATCTGTTATCTGTTAAGATATACTTCGTTCCACTGGTTATCGTGGCATTGATGCTAGTAGATCTTATTGATTCATCGCTTATCGCCCGCTCCACTGACTTCCACTGAAGCATGCCCTGTGCGCCCAGAAGCCTCCAGGCGTCCAGGCGCAACAACGAAGTGTTGTCTCATCTCGGGATCGCGGGGTCGCGGGATGCTACGGCGCTCCCGACCGAAGAGCTCGTGCATGCTTTTCTGACAAACGGAATAAATGTTAGTCATCTCAAGCCGGACAATCCGCATGGCTTTCTTTGTCTGGTTGGTGACATGTCGTGGCAAGCCCCGGAACAGACGGAAGTTCGGGGCCAAACGTTGGTCAACGGGGCGGGATGACGTCTGCTGGGCTACGCGTTTAAATAACAGCCAGTATTGGACTCAGCTGAAACTCCATGTAATCCTGTGCGTGATATTGCGATTCCTTTGTTCTACACCTTGAATACCCCTAGATTCCTGTCGAGATGCAGAAAGTCAAGGCCAAACTGCCATCATGGGACACTACAAAGACCACAAGCAAGAAGGGCTTTGACAAAGTGTGGGGTTGGGCTGACAAGCTGGGTGCACCAATCAATCGACTCTCGAACCGTATCGGCAGTGAGGCATTCTGGCCCACGACTCTGGATAAAGAGAGCGACAAGGCCGCCAGAATTTTGAGATCCTTCTGCAGTAAGTTACCCTCCGAAATATAGCTGAGTGAAATGAGAGGCAGACTGACCAAAGGACAGAGGATGGCTTCTATACCGAGGAGGAAAAGCCGGCTGATGGCGAACAGGCTGGTCCCAAGCAGAAGCAGCGGGTTTTGAAGAAAATCCCACAAAAAGTGATACAGAATGCTGTCGGTCTCGCCATCTTTACTACTATGCGAACCGGTCTCTGGGTATCTGGAGCCGGCGGATCCGGAGTCCTCGTAGCCCGAAATGAGGAGGATGGTTCATGGTCTCCTCCATCTGGAATCATGCTGCACACAGCAGGTCTTGGCTTCCTAGTTGGAGTCGATATCTACGATTGTGTCGTTGTTATCAACAACCGAAAAGCCCTCGATGCTTTTACTAAGATCAGAGCGACTCTCGGAGGAGAGATCAGTGCTGTTGCCGGACCCGTCGGAGCAGGTGGTGTGCTTGAGAACGATGGCAAATGGAAACAAGCCAACAGACCTGTCTTCACCTATCTGAAGTCCAGAGGATTTTATGCAGGAGTTCAAGTTGATGGTACAGTCATCATTGAACGAACTGATGAGAATGCTCGCTTCTACGGACAGGAGGGCGTCAAAGTGGCAGACATCCTAGCTGGAAAAACAACTCGACATCCCGAAATCAAGATGCTCATGGAGACGCTAAAGGCAGCTGAGGGCCTAGAAGATGTCGACCAGCAATTGATGGAAGAGCTGGAAGGACAACCTGCGCCAGGAGACGTCGATGTCGAGGCTCCTGGAGAGGGAACAGTCTTCGGCATTCCGGACCCAGAAGATCCCGATCCGTATGGTGTTCTCGCCCTTGAGAAAGAAGGGCTTGAGATCCGTGATGCCGCAACTCACTCAAGACCATCAAGTCAAGCCTTCGAGTACAACCCCAGCCCCAACAGCCCGACGTACAAAAAGTTCTACAGAAGAAGTCTAGAAACCGGAACGAGGAGCAATCGAGATAGCTATGCCTCAACGCCGAGCAGGACATATACAACGTCTGAGGCTAGTACGCAGACTGAACCTGTCTTGATAACGCCCATCACAAGCACGACACCGGAGAACAAGAGTTTGGCCCACCCAGAAAAACTTGATGATGACAAGTCAAGCATTTACGAGGATGTTCGGTTGGAGGATGACTTTCGGTCGCCGTATGATGGACCATCACAGTCGCCTTATACTACGGTTGATAGTTTTATCACACCACCTCCTGGGCCACCACCGCCGCTGCCCGCTAGAAGTCCTGTTGCGTAGTCAAAATGTTGGATAGAGAGTGTTTTCAGCCAGGCGTAGGGATATTGGAGAAAGAATGGAGTTAGACATGCAACGTTAGTGAATTTAGAGACTACATTTCTATCCTTCGATGCCAACCATCCGCCTTAAACTTCGCCTCTGTCTTCTATAACCCAATGTGATCTAGCATTGTCTAATTAGTATGAGAGTAGTGCGGCTCTCCCGGCTTATTACTGTCTTCACCCTCCTCCTCATCCGAGTATATGAGTGGAGGCGGAGACTCAGCACCACGAGACCGCACAGGCTTTCGCCTATCACGCCACAATAATAGTTGAATGAAAGCAGTCTCCAAAACTGTGCACATACGTTAGTGCTCGCGATGGTATGGAGGAGAGGGGGCACTCACTCAACAGTACTTGCAAAATGGTTGAGTACGTGTAGCCCTTCCTCGCAGCGGGAAAATCTGTTGTTTTCCACATGAACATGGGCACCTGTAAGATTAGTCAAGGCAAGAGAGGTGTAAGCGATGAACTCACGACAGCTTGTACAACATACGCCAAGTCGTTGGCTATGGCCACAATTAAGGCTCGCTTTTCTGTGTCGGCAGAACAAATCTCGTTGATCCAGCTGAGGATGAGAGGCCCGGCACCATGCTAAATTCGGGTCAGATGAGACCTATCTAAGAGAATAGGGACATACGCCAATATTGCTGAGCCAGTAGACGACCTTTCTCCCATCAACATTGGAGTAAAGTGGCATGTTCAGAAGAAGGATGTTGAAGACGATCTTTGTGAGGCCCGGGCATTAGAGTGTTTACCAAGTCTGTTGTTATATGTAACGACTTACGATAAGTATGGCTCCTACATAAATAAACGGCCAGCGAGCTCCTTGTAATGGCCCGTCCGACAGCCAGCCCCATGTCAGTGCCATTACAAGGAAGATCGCCGTGGTAGGAATAGGTACTGATGACGCACGAATTAGTTAAAGGTCACGAAGAATAATGGAAGTGGCATAGATTGAGGGGCGACTTACAATTGTTGATCTCAGGAACAGTGAACGAGGTGCCAGGAACCGGAGGAGGCTGCTCGTTGAAGCTCTTCAGCCAGTAACCCATGGCGGTCTGAGGGTTACCATTGTTCCAGAGAATGTACAGTAACGCTGTCGGTCAGTTTAGATGCCTCATAGGGGGTTCGAGGAACAACATACGAAGATGGTAAGTATGCCAACTGGACAAAACCTTCTTGACTCTATCCTTGGTCCAAGGCTGCTTGCCTGCGCGCCCAATAGCCTGCATTCTCTTGACCGATAAAACATGTTCTTCTTCAGTTGTCCACCAAGTTCTCTTCCCATCTTGCGGTAGATTCGGAAAGAAGAAATACCCGGCTATTGCCAGTGGGATGGTGATGAGACCGTCGATGATGAATAGCCAACGCCCTAGAGGAAGGGTTAACATCATATGTACCCAGATCACTGTGCTAAGCCACCCGCACAGTGAGTGACTGAGATCTTCAACGTCTCGTACTTACAGCCTGCACGTCCGTGAACGCCATTAAGATTTGTATACGCAGCTCCTTGAAGAAAGCCACTGAACATGGATCCAACCGAGCCAGCCAGCCAGAACAGCATAGCTCGCTTGCCAATTTCCCTAGGAGTATACCAGGAGCCGAGCATATAATGAATTCCGGGATAGAAGCCCGATCTAAAATTGACATTAGCCTGGTGGTATGCGACAGCAAGGTACCGCTTGGGGCTCGAGCGAGAACGTTACATACTCGAAGAAGCCTACAAAGAATCGTAACACATAAAGACTCCTGTATGATTGAACTGATGAGGTACAGATAGTTGCTATACCCCATCCCACTTCAAGTGATGGGATGACCCATCGCGGAGAGACTCGGGTCAGTAGTAGATTTGATGGAATTTGCCCGATGACATAGCCAAATGTCCATATCGAAGTGCCTTGGGTTTGATGTGAGAAGGGATATCAAGAAGAGGTGCCACGTGTGCACTCACTAGTCACAAGCTGATTGCCAAACATCTCAAGGTCCTCCTGCATGCCACTTAGAAACGCGTTATTGATGTTGGTCTGATCGATGTTCTTGAGGAAATATCCTATAGAGGCGAAGGTCAGGATGAAGGCATCGACCTTGAATAGTAAACGCCTCTGATCCTGTGGTAGCTCCAAGGTATCCCATATGTATCCTTTCCATGTTTTGACTGGCTCAAAAACTACATGATTCTCAGTGCTCTCTGGTGAAGCGTCGGCGAGGGGCACGTAGCCTTGCGAGCCTGAATTTCTCAGTGCTGCCATGGCGTGATACGAAATGACAAAAATGCAAAGAAATTACAGATGTGCTTGAAGTTCCATTTGAATGGCTTTTATGATGCAAGATGTACCATTATTCCCATGTTTCGGGGTTATGCTGATCCATGTGACCAAATATATGTGCTAATCGTTCCCCCCGATCGCGTCAGTCAACCTACGCACCACGTAATTGGCCCCTTTCAGATCCCCACGCTAGAGTGTCGCAGCTGCTGATGAAGCAAGAAAGCACATAATAATTTGTATGTATTACTTGCTAAGAGCTGTATACGTATGTGGCTGCTATTGGTTCGTTGTATGGAAAGATAGTCATTCAGCGGAGCCAAGGGGAATCAAGCGTCGCAGATAGCCCGAAGATTTATTGTTAGAACACGTCGTATTCGACGAAGCTCTCCATAGTTTGGCAACTAGTCTTTGTGCTTTGTCATCCTCTTATGTATTGGAAATCCTTTTGGCATAATACAGTGATCCATCATTGTCAAAATGATATATCACACGTTGCATCAGACCGAGTGACTGTACAGTCTTTGGACTCCTCCAAGTCATTGAATTGGTTCGAATGGGAATAAGTAGACCACATTATCCGGTAGAATGCTTTTTGGGGTAGATATTATCATAGGAAAGCTTTAACGGCGTGTCTACTACCTCTATCCTGGCTTGTCGTCGTCAACACTTCATTCCTCTCGGCCCAGATTCAGCATGATGAATGCGATTTCTATCAACTTATGCAATATCAGAATGTGATACATAGACCTACCGCATAACAATATAAAAGCAAGATTTGTTTAGGTTCATGGCGTGTAACTAATTTCTGACGTGATAAGAAGTCGTACAGCTTGCAGCTACATCCGTCGTAAAATACTCATCTGCCGGTCCTTGCTCCCATTCTACTGCTCCATTAGTACTTGAAGCGAGGCTGGTCGGTACCAGCAGACCGTCTATTTCTCCAGACGTAGTACCCATGCATAGCGATACAGCCAACGCTCACAAACAAGAGCAGACCAGCGTTTACCCAGTGTCCTGTTGGATAGCCCTTCTTGGCTTCGTTTGCCTTATAGACCCAGACGCCAACAATTTGACCAGGCGCTCCCATGGAAATATTGAGCGCAATGGCCAAGCCAATGGCCGCCGTGGAGTGCAGGTTGGACGACAGCCAGCCTAGAAGAGGAGGGATACAGGCGAATGATCCGCATGCCGCCACGATCAGGCAACCATAACGAGGCTATAAAGTTAGAGAATTGCATAGAACCAGAGTTCCGGACAAACGTACACTGTAAGAATCGGCGGGAAGAGTTGCAGAGGCAATGAAGCCGACGGCACCTACCAAGGAGAATACCGCGGAGTGAAGAGCGCGGCTGATGTAACGTTAGAGAGTGTTGATGTTAGTGAGATCGAAGGATTACTCACGCATTATGTCGGTCTGCTGACCATGAAACAAGCAGTGTAACGACGTAGGCGGCTGCGTAAGGAGGCACTGTCATCAGCTGGGCTCTAAGATCCGCAAACTGTGTGTTGTTAGCTCATGTTGCTTTCCTATAAGCTTGTCACATACCCCGAGACCGGCTGTAATAGAAGGTGTGAAGAGCGAAAGACTGGAGAATGGGGCTGAAATGCCGAAGTAGATCTTGCCACAGTTAGTAAAGGGTCTTTCTGTCACAGAAGAGCGATACATACCAGATAGTGGCACCAGAGCCGCCATTCCAGCAGTGTTGACTTGGCATCCTCCCATGTCATGGACTTGCTGTCGCCATGCGATCCCTGCTCAGAAAGTCTATACGCTGTAATGTCCTTTTCTTCCGCAGAGAGCCAGCTGGCTGACTCGGGGAAATCTGGGAGCCCGAACCAGACGAATGCTGACGAGATCACGGAAGGGATACCCTCGAGGATAAACAGCCATCGCCAACCAGAAAGACCATGTACCTGGTTCATGTGCCCAACACCATAAGCGATGGCGCCGCCAAAAGCTCCGGCAAGCGTAGCAGATGCCAAGATAGTCGCAACGCGAACCGAGCGCTCTTCAGGTTTGTACCAGAAAGTCAGATAGTATACTAGACCAGGGAACAAGCCAGCCTCGAAGACACCGAGAAGAAATCGCAGAACCGTGACAACAGCATAACTGTGAGCTGCACCGAGACAGATCGTGATAGTGCCCCATGCAAACATGAGGAACGCAATCCATCTGCTGGGCTTCATCTTCTTGAGGAAGTAGTTGAACGGGACTTCGAAGAGAGCATACGCAATGAGGAAGACCATAAGTGCAATAGTAAATTCATAGCTGGTCATGTTGGTCTCCGTGAGAAGATCATGACCGGTCGTATGGTTGAGAACCTTGGCGTTGCCAATGTTGGAACGATCCAGATAGCAGAGCAAGTAGATACCAGGAAGGGAATGATGCGAACATCTTGCTTGCGCACCAGCTTCTTCTCAAGAGTTGGATCAATTGCCGTAGTGCTCTCCAGCCGAGAATCGGAGTTCTGCTTAGGGCGTCAGTTGGGGGGGGACCTTGTTGGAGAAAGCGGGAGACGTACCTTTTCGTCGCCAGCCATCCCGGGATTGCTATCAAAGTCGTTTCGCGCCGCCATCTTGACGTGGTGACCTCAAAGCTTGAAGATATCTCTTGGCAGAAGTCAGTGAAAACTCTAGCAAAGGAGGAGAAGGGCCAAGCAATAGAAAAATTAAGCGAGGCGAGAGGACCGTTGCATCTCATCTCGCGGTGACCAGCCGGAAGTAAATATCCCCGCATATATCAAGCCCACTTGGTTCCAATTACATACAAGATCTGCATCGTATTCGCGGGGTTGAGCATCTCAGTTTCGGTGGCCGACGCCGAACCCCATGTTTTACAGCGCCGAAAGGTCTGAGCTTATAACGGATAACCGGCAAGGAATACATCATCTAACTTGAAAACATCATCTGGGGAGAAGCTTAGATCGTGGATTGTTTAAGGCTAAATATTGGTTGTCGAATTGGTGCGGAGTAGGTTCAGTCCTCCCCAATGCCAAGACTGACTACTGATATTCCCGCTGATTACCACCATTGCCAAGCCTCGGCGGATTCAGTCTCGAGAAAGGCTTAGATCAAGTTGGTACATGACTCTGTCTTTGCTCGTCCATGTTTGCCTTGAATGCGGCCTGTGTAGCAGGTGCAGGCACTCGGAGAGGTAAGACTTAGGGCCTAAAGTTATTGTCAGGATAAGTTTAGGATAGACTTAGCGCGTTTACCATAAACTTAGTAGGTCTCTAGGCCAATGTTTCTTAGTGCCTTCATGAAATGTAATTAATTGGCTTACTACATGAAAAGGCAGCAGGGCTAGGCAGTTATATTCGGTACCGTCGGTGGGTACACCGAAGGTCTCATATCCGAAAGCTGCCTTTGATCTGCTGTTGCCTCATGGAGGTGCCTCCTTGGTTCTAGCCGTCCACTGTTTTATTAGGAAGGGAGCTTGTTACATTTGAGCACCGGGGCTAATCCCTCGGGCGCAGGGTCATCAATAGCTTGTGAGATTAGCAAAATTTGTAGCTTCATATTTATGATTGATAGGATAAGCCGACACCAGAATCACAAAGTTCACAAGACCTGCAAATGTTTTGTGAATTCTAGTTGCCATTATTGGCATATAAGACCCTATGATGAAATGATGCGTACTTCTAACTTCTTGACTTGATGTCTAGCAGTTGTACATTGTACAGCCATTAGAGTCCGAGCGAAATTTCACTTCAAAGCACAACTGCCTTTTCCGGTGCTTGAAGTTATATGAAACGAGGTTAGGCTATGCTGCGACAACTCGCTCTCAATCGAAAGGAGTCATCCTAGAGAGGAGCAGACGACCCAGCCTCTTCCAACATCTCGGCCAGTCTTAACGAACCTTGGTAGATCTTCTTTCCTTCCCTGGTCTGTTCACCTGAATGTTCACGATTCCAGTCCATGATGACTGAGACAACCCCTTCCAGTGTCGTGAGAAGTCCTTTGTACCCTAGCCCGCCCTCGGAGATAGGCTTCCTAGCTTCAGCATCAGATGCTATCAAGTGAGTGCATATGGTTATGAGCCCGGGCTGAACTGTTCTGAGATCGCCTTTGACCTCTGGGAGCATTCCTTTGAGAAATGGGAGGCGATGAGGAAGTAAGATGAACCATTCGACGATATGTGTCATACAAAGGATGACCAACGGCGGCACGATAACATTTCGGAAGGGGTGAATAGATAAGAATTCCACGGCGGTATAAACGTCTCCAAAAGTGATTGGCGGACCAACATCCGTGACTACAAACGGCTTACCAGCTTGGGTACAATTTTCTTTTGCTAGTGCAGCTTCATGATATAGATGCGCAACGGCTACATTAGCGCCATGAACGAAATTCTGGACGATATGCGGGATCCAGCTATAAGAGCATTAGCGATAATGGTACATGATATAAGCGAGACTTACGTTTGATTGACATCTCTAGCCAGAAGATTGCCGATGGGATTATCAGAGGGATGGCCATAGATACCATTTCCGGGACGGATACATCCTGTGCGAAAAGACGGTTCATTCTCAGCACATACGAGGCGTTCTGCAATGGCCTTCGAAACAGCGTAGTTGGCAAAGTATTTCTCATGTTCTCGTAATGGCTTATCGAAGTCCTGTGTATCCATGACCTGCCAATAGTGCTTCGGCTCTGCCCATGGTGCTACAAAGGCTTCCACGGGTCGGATGGAGACCGAAGCTGAGGATGTTGAACTGAAGATATCGGCGCCGACTGCACGAGAAGCAGCCAAGACATTCTTGGTTCCCTGTACATTGACGGCTTCGGTGAACTTGTAGAGATACTTGGACCTGGCTCCAGGTATGATGACAGCAGCTGTGTGGAAGACAGTAAGTGGTAAAGATGCTATTTCCGGATCCCACGGTTTAGAAAAAGCATCGCCAACAGCAGCCTTGGGAGTAATATCTGTCTGCACAAAGTCCACTTGGGCGGCTAGACCTTCCCGAAGATCATCTCGCTCAGTCTCTCGAACATCGATAATTCGAATACACCTAGGCGGTGTCCCACGAGCCAATAACTGGAGAACTATGTATCCACCAACAAGTCCTGGCACATTCGTCAGTACCAACTAATACTTGAGATGAACGGAGGAAACCTACCATTTCCTCCCGTGACAATGTATCGTCTGTCAAGTTTGGAAGGTAAACGCCCATCAAAGTTTACTGGAGACTTTTCGAGGGCTTTGTAGGTTTGCCTCAATAATTCTGGGGTCCAAGGCTTGCCCCTTAGTTGTCCAACCCGACGGGGCGTCTCTTTCAGCAACCGGTTGATGCGCCGGGGATAGACGATGAGAGCCACAAAAAAGACCCCTAGTCCAAGAAACAGCAAGGCGAGCGGAGCAACCATACTGATGGCTTCTGTTGGTGCTGAGGAATGTGTCAAAGTCAAAAATTCATTACGCGTCGGAGACCCCCTTTTCGACGGGCGATCTGATGTAACAAGAGGCTTCTGCAGCCTCATAAACTGCCAATTAACTGGAAAGTACTTTTCGTGGGCTGAAACATGTCACGATAACCCCTAATTTCTCCGATCGAGTGCTGAGTCATAAGATATCCTTGTCGACCACCGCTTGGTCTAGCCCAGTTTGTCGAATGTTACCGCATGGTGCAGAAATAACACGACAAGATCAACGTGATTGCATCGGATTGAAATCATCTTGATCTCAGCCTTATATGTAAGTATTTATCTCAAAACCGTTTTATGATACATGGCTCAAACTCTAATACCCTGTCTACAGTCTTGTGACCATCCTTGCTGTAACCCTGGAACAGGTTATGGTACCCTGTCTAGCCCTGCTCATTTCTCTGCCTTGATGACAAAACCTCTGTTTATATGTATAGGCATGACTTACTGTCCTACGCATCAGAGCCTGAACACGTATTGCTTGCTATACGAGGTGACACAGCTTATACGATGCAAAGAGAGTTTCTGAGGAAATACGTTGATGCGCTTCCTGGCGGTGTGAACCATGACCTGCCAATCTTGGAAGGGTTGATGTCTGGGGTGTTTTGTGTCGATGACAACCAAAACATCGATCGATCGATCCTCTCCATCCTCCACAAGACGGCTTTAGCGTAGAATAACATTAAAGGGGCACGGGAATTGTGACATTCCTCGGCCACCACACCGGGCTTGCTGTCAGAATTGTTGATGACGCGCACTAATTCCAGGAGCTTTACCAGTATTATTAGTACTAAGCGCAAGGACCTGAGACACCAAAGATCTGTTCTCTTTTCAACCACAATTCCTGCGACTTGGATTCAAAAAGGCGGCCGCCTGTCTAATTCCATATGGGTTCTCCTCAGGTGACTTGTAAGTTGGCAGTGGAGACGAAACCGACCGGTGAGGGCTGGATATAGCCTTCTCGAAGACTCGAAAAAAGTTCACATGCGCTCCCATCGAGTGACGACATCGACCTATCCACTCACAGAATGTGCTGTATCGATTCGGTGGCTGTGTTGGCTCATTACGTGGCCTGACAACTAAGCCAGGGCGGGACGTGCTCGCGTGATGAACATCATAAAGGAATAAGGTCATCCAGAGTGTCATTTCATCCCATCAAGACGATGATTCCATCCTTTCTCTAGAGATCAGAGGAGAGCTATGATGCAAAAAGGGCCGAGTATCTGTGGCTCACCGATCATAGTGACATTCTTAAGTGGGTTGAACAAACAGCATAAACACTGACTTTAGTATCCATCCCGGGATAGATGACCTAGGTTGAGGAATTATTGAGATATGATAGTGCCGTTTTACTTTACGATTAGTGAAATTAGAAGGATATAGTGAACAAAAAACATGAGAGTTCACTTGGGGCAGGATCATACAAATACGCCAAAAAGTGCATGATTCTTTTCTTCACCCTGCAGCCTGACGTCAGAATGACGTCTGATTAGCTGTCAAACTTGCTTCTAACCAATGCCGTTACCGGGATACCTCCGCTGAGCTTGATTGGCATAGTAGCGAAAACAGTCCACAGACATGACCGTTATTGACTTTAATACCGACGCAGTGGGCTCGTTGCTCCCGTCTAGCGCTCCAGGGCTGAATCCTTTTCTGCCCACCAAACTCAAAAGTTGCCCTTTGTTCTCTATCAGAACACTGATCACTCATTCACCCCCATGTGTCTCACTATGTCCCATCCAGATCATTCCACCATTCGCTCCAGCTGAAAGGGTCTTTGGCAATGGATCCCCAGGAGGCAAGGAGGCTGGTCCCGATCCTCCCCGCTCAGCAGACCTCAGGGTACATCTATGGGGAAGACCACTCACCTAGCCCTTCGTCACCACCGCACAGGTTACGGAAGAGAGTCTTGGTCGCCGTAGCTTGCGAAGGATGTCGCCGGAAGAAAGCAAAAGTACGAGGCTCCTCTCTACTCGGAGAGGGGTAGGCAATACTAATGAGGCCTTTCTTGTAGTGTGACGGCAGAAAGCCAACCTGCAGCCGTTGCTTCTCCAAAAGCGAGGCATGCTCGTACGAAACCCCATCGGTTCCCATCGCCGTGCAGAAAAAGTATGATATCCTGCTAGTCGAGAACCAGCAGTATCGAGAACTGTTTGACGCCATAAATAAGAAGCCTGAGTGCGAGGCCCAGGAGATATTCAACCGACTGAGAAGTTCGGATCAGCCCCTTGCTGTCCTCGAGTCTATGAGACAAGCTGAAGTTCTTCTCCCGAAACCTTCGACGAATACATGGGATTCCGATCCTAGACTGGCATTTTTCGACCAGAAAGCATTTGAATCGAGTGTTATTCAAGTTCCCGCCAAGCCATGGACAACAGTTGCCGGAGATGGAATTGTGTCTGAGCTAATAACAGACTTCTTCACTTGGGATAACTCCTATATGTTTCCCGTGCTCGATAGGATCACTTTTGTGGATGAGATGAGAGCAGGAGATAATACAGAAGTAAAATGGTGTTCACCCTTGCTGGTAAATGCTATTTGCGCCAAGAGATGTGTAAGTAGCCAGCCGACCTTCTCGAACCATAAACTAAGACAGTGTAGCTGATGGTTGAACGAGGAAAACAATTCGGTGTGATGACAGGTCGCAACCTCTCCGAGTCTTTCCTCGCCGAGGCTAAGAGTCATTTTGAGTCTGAACAAGGCCGACCATCGATACCAGCTGTCCAAGGACTACTTCTGATATACCTTACCATGACAGCCACGGGGAGAGACAGAGCTGGTCTGATCTACCGCCTCACGGCCTATGAGATGCTCAAGCAACTCTGCTTGGAGGCAAGGTATAAGGCAGCAAAGAATAACGTCCCACCTCAGACTCATGATATGATGCTGACATCCAAGACGCTTTGGGGAATATTCCTTCTAGAGAGGTGGGAGCGAGCTAATCCAATCATAAGACGTTGTATTGACTGTGAGCGTTTAGCCGGATAGCTTATTTCTACAACAGGCCCTCTACTATCCCCCCACCTCCAATTCCTAAGCCCTTCCTCTCTATCCTGACATTCACCCATAAAGGAAATATGGATGTTCTTGACAGGCCTTGGAAAGATTCATCTGATCTTGTTCCTCGGCCACCTGGAATATTGGCAGCTGCATGTTCATTTTCTGAACTTCTCTATGAGATCATGCAGTATCTCACAGCTTCTAAATTCAGACGGGGAAGTGAGGAGGATATCCATGCTAGACGGCTGTTCTTTTCTCGCCTCATACAACTGAAACATGACATACCCCCCCAGTTGGTCGTGGAGCAGAACCTTACACCAGTAACATGTTTCTTAAGGTAAAGACACAGTTACCTGGAATTTCATTCGCTGACAAGACTATAGAATAGACGAGAACCTAATCCTATACACACTGCTTCAGGATATGCCTACCGACATACCATTTGGTGTCCCGTACAGCTCGACAGTCAAAGACCTATGCATTCAAAATTGTCGCCACGATACCGATATCATCGGGTCATTCATCAAGAAGTGGCCAACGAATCTAATGATAGCACATCAACTGTACATATCGATGCAAACACTGGTCCCCATACTCGATGACACCACGGCACAAGATCTGTTCACAAAAAGTTGTCGGATGGCGCAGTTGTCTTCTGGCAGCGTCAGACTCAGTGGAGTTCTCCTACAAGCGACCCAAGCCTTCGTCTGGGCTATGGACAAGTACATCCCGGAACCTGCACGGCAACATCTCGAAGGATGGACTCAAGAAACAGTTGATAAGGACTTGCCAATGAGCTTTGCCTTACCTTCCCGGGGAGAGGTCAAGGAAGTCCTCACTTCTGATGAAAGTGACCAGGAATGCTCGGTATGGAACCTGGGCACCTTGATTGAGAAATGGGCGATTCTGTCGATGGGTGAAAGTAGACCATCATCGTGACCATAACGAACGACAAAGTCCTGCTTGAGAAACGATCTCCGGCTGCGTCATATGCTTGTTCATCAAACTAGCATTGCCCTTCCATTATCTTCGCTTTTGAGCCATACTATTCCACGGAATTCAGGAAGAACAAAATCATGCATGACTCTTTATGACTCCTCGTATTCGATGGCGACATGATATGATGGGGTCACGGGATATTGAGGTTTCGTGATTGCTTCACTTGGACGCTCAGTCGCAGCACGTGAACACCATATCAGATGATCTTATCAATTCGGGCGACTATACCGAACTGCCATCATATTCCGTTCGAGACATAATGTTATTTATAGTCTCGTCTTCTGATAATGGTAAATTTCAGCGCTGAACGCTAAGCAATGAGTGGATTTTAGAGTCTTGACCTACTCCCTAGAGGGTCATCTTACGCGTCCCTAAGGTAATGCCAAGTAGATCACCAGCCACAGGCATATGCTCGTCATGACAAACATGATTCGGCGATTCCGATGCTCAGTGGCTCAGCCCCCGGGGTCATTTGGTGCATGTCCGAACGCCGAGCCACAGCATGCCGATGCATCCGGCTGCCAAGTGGCCGGGAGTGCCGAGACCCGCGCCGCAAACATGTTGGTTGGGGCAACTGCGCCACCTTTGCCCAGAGTGAGATCACATCAGCCAAGATCAATAAACCTTGTTGGAGCTGAATGGGCTTGATGACGACAGTGTCTACTTAAGTAGAGCTTGACCCCTCACTTTGCATCACTGCTCAAAGCTAGAATTGCAGTACAACTTCACGAATACAAATAAACAACACAAAACAACATGTCAGCTCAAGATTACTACGGCGGTGGTGGAGGCGGAGGTGGCTACGGCCAGCAGCAACAACAAGGTGGTGGTTACGGACAACAACAAGGCCATGGCCAACAACAGCAGGGCTATCCTCAACAGGTAAGTGACCTACCAAGCTCCGAGCTCCAGCTTCAATCACTAACAGAGCTTCAATAGCAACAATACTCTCAAGGATCCAACTACGGCTCCAACCAGCCCAGCTACGACAACCGTGATCAATCGTACGGCCAACACCAGGGCGGACAATACGGCGGACCTGGCCAATACCCCGAGGGTGCAGGTGGCCCCGGCGGTCCGGGTGGTCCGGGTGGTCCGGACGGAGAGCGCGGATTGGGCGCTACACTTGCAGGAGGTGGTGCAGCCGGCTGGGCCGCTCACACAGCTGGCAGCGGTCTTCTCGGCAGTCTAGCCAGTGCCGCTGCTGGTGCCATTGGCGCAAACTTCCTCGAGCACAAGTTCAAGAAGCACAAGAAGGAAAAGAACAGGAAGCATCACCGCGACGGACGCCCTCGAGCTTTCACCGGCGACTCGACTAGCAGCAGTGACTCCGACTCTGGTGATGAGCGACGTCGACGAAAGGACGATGACCTGGCCTACGGAAAGTCTCAGTATGACAACTCCTCCCGACATGGACATGGAGGCGGTTCTCATGGAGGCTCAAGCTCATATGGCGGAGGCAGTTACAGTGGCCGAGATCAGGGCTACGGCGGTGGTCAGAGCTACGGAGGCCAGGGCGGATACGGAGGTCAAGGCGGATATGGCCAGCAGGGCTACGGTGGTACCCGATACTAGTGACCCTGGGATGGATTGAAGAACGAGACATGATCTTTTGTAATTGATATGAGCCGGAAGAATATCGACGTTTAACGTGAGACACGAATACAAATACCCTGCAACACTCATGTGGAACTTTTCTGTGACAAGCCCAAAGATTGAACAATATCTGGTCAACTCTGCCCGCGCTGATGTCCAACAGGTCAAAGAATTTTCGAGAAGTGTCTTCGGTAATTCGACTCAGCCCCAATCGTGGTGAACTTGGTCTCCCTGCATATGCAGGTCATGAACCAAACCCCGCTAAATGATGTCTTGATCTCCACGTCTGACACAAGAACCTGGTAGCGAAAATACGCGGTTAGCATTATCCGAGATACCATGCACGGAAGGCACCTCATTACCGTGACTTCAGTCCTGGAGCGATCGTTTCATATGCGTCGTTTGCTAGACTGGATCATCATCTACCGTAATAATCGAGAATCCTTTCCGTTTCCAGAACTGAATCGCGTTCGGTAGGAACGGATGCGTATGCAGGTAAAGCTGCTTGATGCCAGCTTGTCGAGCGGTCTCGACTAGCGTGTCAAACAGCCTGGAAGCTAGCCCTGCGCGACGCCATTCAGGCTCAACGTATAATCTCAGTATCTCGACAACATTCTCAGGTTCGAGAGTGATGTGTGAGAAGCGCCCATCGTAAGCAACATAGCCAATTGTCGCAATCAGGCGCCCATCGGAACACGCTGTTAAAAACGCGCCTTGAGAATGGTCAAGATATCGACTCTGGAAAATGCTGAGCTCTTTCTGGGCCATCTGATCACTGGATGATTGGTCGAGGAACGGGAACATGTCCGCTCGGGCCTTTGTTATGAAGCCCACGATGGCAGGGATCTTATCATTTGTCGCCGGCTGAATGGTGATGTTGGACATGTCGTATTTCGGGTGATAAAGTCATCGGATGCGTCAGATGCGGTCCAGAATTACCTTGAGTAAATAAAAATTTCACCAGAAAAAATATGGCGCAACGAACTCCACATCTAAAACTAATCGTGCTCGCGAAAAAGAAGCTTATTTTGATCAATCTAATCTCGCTAAATTGACCTTTCTTATCAATCTATGACCCCATGTTTGACGTATGAATGCCGATGACCTCCAACTTCATCATAGCCCAGCCAACACCTGGCAAGGTACTCCCTATGCTAACATCCAATGTTATTATGCAACTACCATTTCATTATCTCGTTCGCAAGATAACATAATACCTATCTCGTTTTGACAGTAGTCAGAGACGACTCAGCCTTGGTTATTCTGAAGGTCTAATATTTGGAAGCACATTATTCGTGGGTATTAATTCACGCATCACGCTCTACACCTTCACCAATAATGACCCTGGGGGCATAAGCAGTCCGTCAGCAACAGGGGAGACAACCTGGGAGAGTAGCCAGTGACAGCACTCTATTACCAGAGCCTGCTTTCTAGCCGCTGCAAGCATGTTTATATTGGGCAATTCTCAGTCGCCAACTGCATACCAGCATAGGGTTTCAAGCATGGGCAGTGGTGCCATGCGGCTCAATGGTCATTTCCAACAAGTCAGCCTTAATTGCTATATTCTCATTCCCCCGCTCTCCAGTGTCTCTGGGGTTTCGCGTCAATTTTGCGACTGAAGTATTGTTGAAACAAGCCACGATGCACACTAAAAGCTCCCTCCGTCTTTCATTTGCCCTCCTGCTCCTATTGGTCGTAGAGACACTTGCCGATGATGATGATACTGATTTTCTTATGAATGTGTTCTCCGATCTTGGCCCGTAAGTCACCAAAGCTGGATATTTTGCTTAATGGTTCATCTAGATGTTCAACAACGAGAACTCACACTATCTAGCGTCCTCGCATTGTTTGGTGAACAGTTTGCTCGCTAATTTCTTAGTAAGACCTTCACCTGGTACGATCATGTTATCTTCGCGTGTGTCCCATTGGGAATCATGACAGCAATTGCTGGTGCAATCCGTATCCAAGGTCACAAATTTCTCAAAGCCTTCATCGGTCATGCTTGTGAGAACAAAGCAGCTGCTGAGATTGAGTATATGTCTTCCACTTTAGCTGAAGTAGGTGAGCTGTTTAATGGAAGGGGCATCGTGCAAACAATGGGATAGCCTGAGATTGCTTAGTTTATTGTATTCCCTAATGAACTCCTAAAAGAGAAAAAGGGGGCACAGAATCAATCATACGGCATACATACTCTTAAGTCCGCATCTAAAGAAGGTATTCTGTATAAGGAAGGTATGGCTTCAAAGACTGAGTTTCTCTTGTGAGTGTTGACCTGATGCTAGGCTATATTGATGAGTTTGACTTAACAGCGCAGAATTGGCTGAAGTTACTTAAGGGCATGGATCCTTACAAGAATGATGTAGAGCAAGCAGAAAACGGACTTAGCCATTCTGTATCAAGCATCAAAAGGGCAAGTCTATTGCAGAAAAACAACAAGTACCCCAAGTACTAGGAGTTATTAAAATTCCCCAATCTACAGCTAAACATTGCAACTAAGAAGATATCTGCGAAAAGATGAAGCATTAAGCTTCACCTGGCCGCCATCATTGCAGTTATTTTGCAAGCCTCTCTTCTCATTATAGCCATTGTTATTCCCTACCGCTTTAAGGGTTATGAGTCTTAGTCTTGGGGGCTCCCCTGTTACATTGGTGGCTCTGTTCTTCTTTTCATTAGTATGCTTGCATGCTCTATTGCTGTGGAGCGGAGTATAAAGGAGTTCAAGTGAAGGCTAAGTTCAGGGAACTGTAATAAGATATAGAAGCCCTTTACTAAATCGGCTCCTTACATGGATGTGTTCTGGGTCCAGCGCATGCAACGTGTTAACGACCAGGACTTTAACTCATATCTGATTCACTCCTATAAACAATTCATCTCAACCTTGAGCTGGCGAGAAGATGTTCTTTCGGTGAAGGGTGACAGTGAAAACAATATGTCTGACTAAATTGAAGCCCACTGTATCGATAAGAAAGAATCTGGCAATCCACCAAAAGCGAATATACTGGCCGGCTTGGATGAAGATAGGAAATTGGAGTTAGACTTCTTAGCACTAACTGCGATTATCGCCGGTGGTGCAGGTTTTACCATTTAGTTTATTGGCCTAAGAGGACTTCCATGGCCTTGTGCTGTTGCTCAGCTTGGCGCCATCATTGTAATGGCTATAATTCGAGCCCTAGTCTGCTGAAGACTGGGAGAAGACCTAAACTATTGCCGTGTGCCTTCTTGGTATGAGCTGGACCTTCTAGCTATGCAACTCGTTGACTTGTTAAGTTTAGAGCCGCCTGACTGGTCTTTTAAACCTTTAAAGCAAGACTGGACGTGGAGAGTTGATACTCCAAAGCATCGACTGCAGAGCATATACTCGTTTCGTATTGGAAACTGTCTGAGTCTAAGTGTCTTTAACTTGAGGAAGGCTGAGGATTATGAATTTACGCAGTCTGGCCAACTGAACAACGTTTAGCAAATCATTCTGGTTTGAAAGAGGTTAGGCGACCTAGTTTAATGGCAGATGGAAGCTTTTAAACCAGCTCTAGCGTTAGCTCATTCTATTGAGCGATTTCTAGACGAATTCATGCCGGCAAAGCCCCATCAGAATCTTCTCAAATGGAGAGTTCCTATGAAAGATCCGGAGGATGTGCGGTTAGCGGTAACACTGATAATTACAAAGAAAGGCTTGAGTGGCTGGCGGATTAAAGTTGGCGAGGTTGAAGCCATTTTGTTACTGTAGATGGCTTACCTGGATGCAACTAGAGCGGTAAAAATGAAAGATAAAGAAAAGGCTGACTGGTAAAGATCTAAAGCTGGTGTAGCACTAGGAGTTGACTATTGCAGGATCCTTGGACTCAATGACTAACGCGGCGTCTTGGAACGAGACATCAAGTGGTGGGTGGGCAATCTAGCTATGATAGAGATTATCATGGCTAAAAGAATGGATGAGGAAATAGCTAGCTCTAGGCATTGAACTTGCAAGGCTTCATACCATTGCGAGGATCTAGGGCATGGTGATATTAAAATGGTTATTGGCTTTATAGGGCCGCTTAAGCCTGATACCAGGCACAGGTTACTTGTATAACATTCTACGGCAGATTTAGCTACCATTGCTGCCTAGTACCTTTTTACTAGTTTTCTATGGACTATTGTTAATCTGGATTAACTACTGAAAGATTTCCTTGACTAAGGCTCTATAAACATCCATGAATATGTTAGTATTCAGTTACCTAAGCCATTAGATCTGGAATTGACTAAACTTGGCATGAGCTGAAAGCTGAGTCATACTAAGCTGACCAGATTCGCCCTTTATGCTAAGAAAGAAGGTCTTGGAGTACTAGATGACATTCTTCTGTGCCTCATCCCTATCTTTAGCATGAAAGATATTCTTCCTAATGACGCTATACTGAAGCTTGACTTGCCTGGCCTAGGTGGGCAAAGCATATGGTTAAAAGATGCATCAGTTTACTTGACCTTCCTTAAGTTTATAATAAAGGAGTCTAAGTGCAATTTTAACAACTACCTTTCTTTAGCAGCTGTAGTCTATGTACTAGACTACATCTACCTTATGGCCCTCAATAGTGAAAATATAGCGTATAGTAAGACTTTATCTCAAGAGGATAATAGGGCCGCTAAGTCTTATTCTAATGATTACAAAGCAGGTTCTAATCCTCTAAGCTGAACGTCTTCTGGTGACTTGCAAAAGCTCATAGAACATCTCTCTCTGTTCTTCCCTGACACGATCAAGAGGCTCATGGTGTTTTATAAGCTACAAGGGCGTGAAGACTGTTTTTACGAGCTTGAGAGCTGCTGTGAAAAGGAAATGCAGACTAGACCTGATGCGGCTGGAAACGGCAATGAAACCTTGATGAGAAAAATCAGATTTTCTATACTCCATTACCAGGCTTCTAACATGATCCCTATCAATCTAGGGTTATTTCAAGGTATAAAACCCTATTTTACTCAATCATAGAGAGATTTTGTGCTTACTAGATCTTTAGGGAAAGACTGGAGAAAACGAGACATCTTTGGCTGGACAGCTCTGCATTATGCTGCCTCTTGTAAAGATTTTGAACTTTTCGACGAGCGCCAACATCACGTCATGCCTAAGAATCACCTTCCTGGTTATCTCAAGGACCTGCTACAGGATGGTCACCCACAGACCTGGTGGCTCGACAATTTTGACAGAAGCCCAGTTCATGTGGCTTCACTGACTGGAAATCACAGCTTCTTGGGGAAGCTGTTAGCAAGCTTGTCAGAAAAAGACGTAAGATCCAGCTTGGAAGCAAAAGGATCGGATGGTATGACTCCAGTGCACCTTGCAATGATGGGAGGTCACGCAAAGTGTATTGTGGCCATCAAAAAGGCCATCCACCTACAGGAGCTTAAAATGCTGACAGACGCTTGGAAACGGAATCCAATACACCTCGCTGTTGCCAAAGGCGAATATGGGTGCTGCAAGGAGCTGATTTGCGACGAAAGTCTCAACTTCAAACCATATACTCTCGATGTCCATGGGAAGTCTCTCTTCTCGTACCTTGATGAAGCGAATGACGACCAGAGATCAATTGGGCGCCTGCTTCTCAAGGTTCACTCAAGGCTCTTCGTGGACAAAGACAACGAAGGTCAGTCTGTTTGGCACTATGGGATCAAGTTTTTAGGTGAAGAGGCAATCGATACTTTGCAGCATCGGCATCTGTCAACCATCAACGCCAGCAATAATTCTGGCGAAACTCCCCTACATCCGGCAATCAAACTTAAGAGCAAACAAATTTCCAATCGTTTATTGGGGATTGGCGCGGAACCAGGCGTCAATAAGGCAGGAGATCAGTCTCCGTTAATGTTTGCTTGCTCCCGTGGCGAAGCGCAAATAGTCAAGTCCCTGCTTGGTAAAAATAAGCAAGCTGCAAAAGACAAGGACAAATACGGAAAGTCTCCCTTGCACTATGTAATTGAGTGCAAAGGCTGTAACGACGGAGATCGAGAAATGATCGTCAAGTGGCTTGTGTCAGCCATGAAGGAAATCGACACCGAGGATAAACAGGGCTGTACGCCATTACACCTTGCGTGTCAAAGCTCCAAGAGCTCGATAGTTTCTATTCTCATGGAGAAGGGAGCCAATCCGGATTCGAAGGATGACCAAGGGAACAATGCCCTTCATTATTCAGTTGGGCTTTCGCCGCAGCATGGTGAAGCAACATCTACCTGGAGAGAAGAAATTGCCGAGAAGATTTTAAAGAGGTCACCTGCTTGCATCAGGGACCAAAACGAAAAAGGACGTACAGCTTTGTTTCCGGCGCTTTTACGAAACGAGGAAGATGCTTGTATGTTTCTACTAGAGAATAACGCTGACCCTCAAGTTGTAAGTGACAGGGAGCCTGTATCGCCGTTTATGTGGGCATGTAAGCATGGCGGGCCATTGAGCTTCATTTCAATGGTCATTCTGAAGGCTGGACAGAAAGATAGTAGCATCGATCTCAACCAAGGTGATACAGTATTTTATCAGTCATCCCTGGCACGGGCGTGCGAAGGGAACAGGGAAGAGGTCGTCAAGATGTTGCTCGAGACTAGCAAGTCAGTCCAACTTGAAGACAAGCTCGACCTCAACAAACGAGCAACAAGATACAGCAACCACACACCACTTCACCACGCACTGTTTGAAAAGAATCACGACATTCTGAAACTTCTGCTTGATGATCCTAGGATCATGCGTGGGTTAGGTGCGACCGAGTGTGTTGGTCTCAATCTCTTAGAGTACGCTTTTGAGAGATCGGACGAGAGATGCCTCACCACGTTGTTGTTACATCATCACACGAAATCTACAGTGTTCTTCATGGACGGCTGGGAAACTATCATCCAGAAACATGCAAGTTTGGTCGATAACGTCGAACTCTGGGGCGAATGGGAGCGCGGTATCCTTGACCCAAAACGAAAAGTGCTGTTTCCTATTCATAAGCTGGCTGAAGCTGGTCGGCAAGACACGATTGAATCACTTCTCCATAGTGGTATCAACGTTCATGAACTGGACGAAGACAACTGGACACCAGCCGATGTCGCTGCCAGGTACCATCATAAGGAACTCGAAGAGCTTCTTGGCAAAAGCGACCCTGACAGAGATCTGGCTATACACAAGTACTGTCAACCGTCAACCTTCATTAATGTTTATCAGGGACCAGGACTTACGACATCACCTACAAAAGAGCCATCATTGTCCTTCGTTCTAGGTTCGTGGTTTCTTTACTGCGCTATGACCTGTTACTGACACATATTTTGAACTAGGCGTGAGTGTGCCCCCAACAACAGAGGGTATGGCTTGCTATCTACGTACTCAAGAGGCGATTCCCCCCGACTTGAAATGTTTTTACTATGAAATAGAAGTCCTTCATGTCAGCAACACGACGTAAGTAATTATCGCATGTCTCGCTTTCCCTATGCAAACAACTTTGCTTCACATTGTGCTAATATTTGAATCAAGACGCTGTGTCTTTGGCTTCTGTCAGGCCTTTGTTCCCCAGAGATCACTCCCTGGCTGGCATGAAGGATCATGGGCCTACCATGGAGATGATGGGGAATTATATGTGGAGGAAGGATGGTCTACAAGTCGGGAAGGTGATCAGGCTTTTGATGTTGGCGATGTTGTAGGCTGTGGTATGAACTTCGAAACTGGTAAGGGGTATCGCACTAAGAACGGAGTCCTCCTTGATTCTGGTAAGTTTGCAGCATGAGAAGGATTGAAGAAGAAAGTCTGACCCAAAAATAGGCAATGCGTTTGAAAATCACAGCTTCTTGAAGGGCAAATTCTATCCGTGCGTAGGATTTGGCGCCAATACGCAGCGAACTGAGATGCAAATTCGGGTCACGGTACGAGCTACTGAGGAGCATCCTTTTTGTTTCAAAGGGCCTTACGATGGCGTGTCTTACGGACAGAAAATGCAGTCATATCTCATCCATATCCATCGATACCTGTCAGCCGACAAGACGAGTTCAGCCCTGCAGTCCATCGGCTATCATCGCATTGACGAGCTGAACATGTCGATTGGCGTTTGTCTCGCTCCACTCATTATCGTAGTTAAGTCCATAGGGCCAAATATGTCCTCCGCCACAGTTAATACGAACACCAGCACCATCCCAGGACTGAAGTAGAGGAGTCGCCGTGCGCCAGTTATTCGCAGCACACTTTCTATCAAAAGCCGCAGTCTGGCCGATGCCAAGAGTGTGAGAGATCTCATGCAAAGCGGTCCGTTCGCTCATGTAAGATCGGTTGGAGCCGAAGCGAAGACTGCCATTAAAGTTGGCATCGGCGGTGGGAACGCCAGGAACATAGGAGACGCGGATGGTCTTGGTTGCTCCACCCAAGCGGTTGTATCGAGCTGCTGCGAGGCGCATGGCATTCTCGATGCGGCTGTAGGCATCGGCTTGGTCGGCTGATGGGTTGGAGACCTTCTCAAGGGACCAGTTGATGGCGGCTGAGGTGGTGGAAACGCACGCCACGAGGGCAGTGAACATAGTAGAGAACCGCATGACTAATGTTCGTGAGAAAGAATACCGTGATGATGAGCACCCCTCGTGGAAATGCCGACACTCAAGGCTCTAAATACTTCCTTATCATTTCAAGGTTTCATCTGTCGGCTCACATGGCCACTTTTGTAAAACGATACGGAGTATCTTCGTCCGATTATCCTGTTCGAAACATCTCTGAAGCATTCGATTGGGTAGGATGTTGCTCAGACCACTCTAGCGATGAAACCCTGCGAGGCTTACTAGGATCTTGAAGCGACCGAATCCCAGCCCAGCGGAACATTTTGAGAGAAACAACTCTAATCGCGAGGCTGATGAGCTTAATAGTGACATTTACCGATCTTGTGCATTCTAACAAGCTCTATTAGAGTACTTGAACTGCAAGTACTTATCTCTCAGTGACAAGAGGTGAGTATACCGATCTTTGGGATCTAGGAAGAGCAAAAAAGCGACTTGGTGACCCCTCACCAACAAGTCACTGGCGATCACTTCAGTAAGCGGAAGGTGTGATGGCATCTCGCCTTGGTCTCGAATGCCAAGACGATAAACGGAATACTCTAGGGAAACGGAACAATTACAAGCGAGGGGAGACTAGGTCACCGGTTGGAATTTATCCATTGGTGGAACAACAACTTAGTGTTTTATTGAAACTATCCAGCATGCCGTGTTTCACTACCTGGATCAAATCCACCAGAAACAAAAGGGACAAGCAATGCCATAAACACGAGATCGATATTGTAGATTGACAAGCTAGGGGAGGAAAGAGAACTCAGGACCTTAATCCTAAATGATAAAAAAGCTTAGGTAACTTAGCAGAAGTTTAGGATAAGTTTAGTATAGACTTAGGGTACCCTTTGCTAAGTTTATTTTAACACCTTATATTAAGGTCTAATATTTTCTTGCTCCCCGAGGACAAGAACAAACCTTATCAGCTAACATATCATTCCTGTTTGGGGACTATTGAGGGAAATTATACAGCGAATCCGTTCCTTGTGCATTCGTCGATCAGCTTCTTGGCACCGATGATCTGCTCAACCTTGCCATTCCCCGCCCACTTGACAAGCTTCGACCTACCCAATTGTGCCTGTGCTGCCGGCCATCCATCCCTTTCCAAGCCGTGAACAGGGTCGCTGGCAAACCTGAGGTAAAGGTCTTGCATTCTCTCACTGACCTTTCGCTCAAATTTGGTTGACGGGCCCTCAATGTCATGAGTACCAAAGATCAGAGGCAGTTCAGCAGTATGGTACGCGCCTAGCCAGGGTAGAGGGGAAATGTTGGTGAAGTTACCCGCGTAGAGGTACTGGAAGGTTTTGGCACCTGCTTCGTATCTCTGACGGTTCTCTTTGATGGTAGTGCATTGGAGATTGAGACCAAACCCATTAGCAATGGGCTTGAGGCTCACCGGTATCCCTGTAGCTGTTTTGTATCCTGGGAAGTTGTAGGGAATGACAGCAGCTCCTTCATTCGTGTTGGTTCCAATCAAGAGAGGAATATTTTCTGGAAACTCAGATGATCCTGTGGTGATTCTTTCGGTGTAGTTGGCGAAAGCAGTGACATTGTCAGGAATAAGTGAGAAGCTGAGGCCATCATCAGCTGCACCTCGTTGGCCGAGTTCAGCTTGGAGATACTCCCTGAACTTGTTCTCGGGAACATCTCTCATACACTGGAGCTCTTTTTTCGGTGACAGTTCGCCGCATCCCAGATGCTTTGCGGCGATAGAAAAGGTGCTGTGATTTCTGGCATCTCCTAAACTTCCCTCGATCGCGAGGGCATTTCCGGAATCGGCTATGACGCCCTTGACGATTGGGTCTCGAGCCCAAGCAAAGAGATAACCATCTGTAGCATATGCACCTGCGCTTTCACCCCAAAGCGTGATGCGGTCGGGATCCCCGCCGAATCGAGCAATGTTATCGCGTACCCATTCGACAGCGAGACGTTGGTCAAGCAGCGCCAGGTTCAGGTTCTTTCCTACTTCTGCTAAGCCAGAAGCATTCGGTAGTCCGAAGATATTGAGTCGATACTGGATCTGTACAACGATGTGCTTCTGGCTTCGCTGGACCCAGGGTTGGGCAAGCTGGTATGGCACGTTGGTGCCTCCAATCATGTAGCCACCTCCATGAACCCAGATCACGACAGGCAACCGTTCATCTCTCGCGCCTTTCTTTTCAGCGATGGAGTTCTTGGGTGCGAATAAAGAGAGTCTCAGGCAATCTTCAGTGGTATTCGCGTAGTCTCCACGCTGGAAGTTGGCAGCAGAAACGAGACTATCAGCGACAGTACCTCTAAGCAATAGAGGCACGTATTGGATACATCCCCGTGGAAGTTTCGTTACTTGAACTACTTTGTCTCCGGGATGTTTCTTTGCAAGAGGTGGCGAGAACCTGAGATCTCCGACCGGAGTCTCTGCGAATGGGATATCAAGAAATGCGGCCACGTTAGGGTAAGATGGTTCAAAGAAGGGAGTAAAGATGCCAGAGCTTGTGTTAACAGACAATGGCTTGCCTCCATATGAACTGGTTGGCGACGCTTTCGCCAGGACAGGTAATGCTGCAAGGATGAAAGGGTTGAGATGCATGATAGTCTTGTTGCTTGGCTGTCAGCGATATGTTGACAACGGTGTAAATGATTGACACGATATCTTATATACACGATCCAAATCAACAAGGAAGCTCCTCAAACAGAATCTCCTAATCTATTAAATCACAATACTTAATAATAATGACTTGCACTGTAAGCTCCAAGGTCTTTAACTCCGACAGAGCCAAGTATCATCGGCGCTTATATCCGCTTCGCATATTGATCAAGCACCGAAGAACAAGGAAAGACGTATCGCTTAGATTGAAACGGTTTAGGTCTTTTGTTTTATTATTAATCGCGATTTATAATGAGAAATATTCTATAAGTTAAGTCCTTCTAAGTCCATTCTATAAGCGTCGGACAATTTGCGTTGTCCAAAGTCCGGCTGTCCGCTTACTCCTAGCCGAGCTACCAAAAGGCCAAGGCCATCTCGGACAATTGAAGACGGCAGCTCCAGTTGATCATTTCTATGAACTACGGCCAGCTTTTCTGAAACATTGTCGGGGGCTGATTGTCCACCTGAACAGTAAAGACGGGTTGGTTGATGAACAATGCTTCCGGGACAGCAGGCGCAACAACGGGAACGGCGTATCTGGAAAGTAAAGTAGGTTTCGGTCAAGCTCTCACCTGCCCCGAAGTTGCAGTTTTGGTTTGTCGAAAATGCTCGGAATGCGAGTGACGACCTGAAGCTTGGCTCCCTGCCTCGGCCAAGCCAGCTGAGTTGCGCTCTTTCATGGCCTGTTTCTTTCCGGCTGATTTTCATGGTCGCTCATCCATGTGATCTCGATCACGCAGAAGTTCTCTCAAGTGTTCCAAAGCCTTGGTGACCGTGGCTTTCCTGACAGCATCCCGATCTCCTGGAAAGTAAAACGGCCCAAACGCCCTATCCTGACCGGCCCTCGAAATTCCAATAACCACGGTCCCAGGTGCTTTTCCTTCCTCAGTACCAGGTCCTGCCACACCCGTGGTGCTGAGTCCCCACGTCGTTGGCGTATCGAGCGTCGTGATACTGCGAGCGCCAGCGGCCATCTGTTCCGCAACTTCCCCATTGACAGCGCCGTGTTTCATGATGATAGATTGGCTAACTCCGAGTATGTTGACCTTTATGCCGGTGCTGTAGGAAACGATGCCGCCGCGACAGACAGAACTTGCGCCTTCGACTGCTGTGAGGGCGGCCATGATACTCCCGCCTGTTAAGAACTCAGCAACGCCGACAGTTTCTTTCTCTTCCTTGAGAAGTCGTATTACGTCTTTGGCGATGTCTGCGATGGTTTCTGAGCTTCGTTTGGCGTATTTCAGTGTTGCCATATTTCAGTGTTGTTTTAGGTTGATCGACAACTTGGATCTGAAAACCTTATTCGATAGCTTCGATGGACAGATCAGAGACACCATGCGGGTAAAGTCACACATGCAAAAAGAAAATTTCACACTTCGGGGTGATATTAGAGAAGTCAATGAGCGAATTTGAAGCAAGTCTATGATGGTCTTATGACGTCCTGTTTGGCAATGTTGACGACATCAATATATACCCATTATGGACAATGACTCGTGTAAAACTCTTGCCTCAATTTTGACAGTGAATAGAATCTCAATAAATGCTACTGCACTCAGGCGGCCTCGGTGAATAGAGGATACGGGACATTCCTCGATGCCTATGAGCCCTTGACCGAACATCTGTGATTCGAGATCTGAACTAGAAGGTGTCTTCTGATTCATAAACTAAGAATCTCTAAGACCAGAAGGTGTTATATTTGCCTGTTGTATCTCATCTAACAATAGTACTTTTAATCCATCGACTTCGCATATGCAACCGCCAACTCCGTTGAATGCAGCGCTCTATCAACAACGCATACCCAGTCGCCTTCAACGTGCGATGTCCTTCCACTGATCACTGTTTCTTGAACTTTTTCTGAATCTCTTCCTCTGTAAAACGACGAGTCTTGGTCTCCAACATAGCAGCACGCTCATCCAACGACATAGCGATCTGCTCACCCATAGGTACCAAGCACCTGGCCAGAGTCTTGTAATCCTTCATCATCAGTCGAACGGTGACCATCATGTAGTCAATGTCGTGGAAGACAAGGGCGTGCTGTGATGCATAGGTGTGTTTCGTCTTCTGGAAAGAAACAGGGTGCTCGCGCCAGTGGCGAAGAGGGTTGAGGTGATGAGAGGTGTGATAACCGTCGTTGTAGCAAAAGCGGTTGCTCTGTTCATAGTCAGCGCAAGCGATCTAGTGATTAAGTGAGTTCAAACTTACAGCAACGTCGATCAGCGTGATACTTGATCGGTAATCAGAGTCGGGATCAACATCGTCAACAAAAGCATGCTGGCCCCAGTTGCCCGCCATCAAGCCGAGACGGAGAAGAAGCAGCGGCATGAGGAAGACACAGATGGTGGCGTTTCTGTGTAGTTTGAACATGGTGATCAGGAAAGCATAGTTGGAAAACTCCCAGAATCCAGCCTTCAAGCCAGTCATGACCTTGCCATTTCGGATGAAGTAAATAGGAAGATCAGCCCAGACAAGGAAGAAGAATCGGCCGACATAGTGAAGGAAGTGGAGAAGGCTGTCTCGCTGGTATCGGATAGTAGATGACAGATCATTGGGTCCATTGCCCTCAACGTGATGATGCTTGACGTGGTGATAGAAGTAAGAGTTCCAAGTATGTCCCATCAAAGGGTCAAGGACATACGGAAACAGATGATCAAAGATGGCGAACTTTTTATGCAAAACACCCCGCATATGAATATGCTGATGCATCAGCAACGTATACGCTCCCATATAAGAGAACTGCATAATAAAGTGAAGAACACCATGAATCCATGTGAAATTTGTGAACAAAAAGATGGCGCTGGGAATCGTGGTTGAGAAGTAAAGAAGCAGATGTGTAAGCATAATGACATCAGTCTCGACCCTCACAACAGACCGCGCCAGACGAATATAAGGTCTCAGCACGGTCTTCTCCAGGAATAATGGTAGCTTGATTTGATCAATGTCCCAATTGGTCGTAACGCTTGGTTCAAAGTGCGCATCTTTGGGATCGTTCATTGCCTGGAGATGACGAAGCAGTTCTTCATCACGGGCTGCTGAGATGTTAATTGGCTGGATGTTTAATAGGCATGAGGGTGATACGAACCGGTGGGTGTTGAGGTTGAGGTCTCGGCATTGCTAGATGATGAATCCTTTATGTCTTGGCGGAGACCTTGGAGGATCAGCGCATCAGCTTTCGTCAGCAGAGGATGGAAGACGATAGTGTCCTCCATGTTGACTGTGTGGCAAATGACCGAAACAGAGGATATCGTGGTGCGTTGCTACAAAGCAGCAGGTTGAAAGTTGATCGTAGCGTATCGGATAGGGGACCAAAGCTTCAATCGAGATTCAGGGCCTGATTCAGGATTTGCATCTCAGCATACATCTCTACAAGCCTTTCGGATAACTTACTGCTTAGACGCCCGATTCCCGATTTGGCTTGCGTTTCTGCCCTGGATAATAGCATATTACATCTGTGATTGCATAATATTGATAAAATGTAATCGTCAGCGGCTGGTAGATGTATCCTGCTAGTAAGGCCTTTAGGATAGCCTGTTAGAGGCATGATTAGCGTAAAGATGTTGTTTTTTGCTATTTTAGAAGATGTTAAAAGATAGCTGACTTTTCTAGGGTATCTTACTGCATCTTTATATCTTAATATCTATATATCTTTATCTATTATTAGTATAATATCTTATATAGAGGAAATAGATAAAGATAAACTTATTAAAGAGATTATTATTAATAATAATATTAATAATAATATAACTAATTTTAAGACTGTATTTTTAAGCATGCTAGGCAGTATTAGAGTCCCTTATTAGGCTTAAGCCTGGGCTCTAGCTTTGGTACAAGACTCTAAAGGTGCCTTCATTTAGTGAAGCTGCCTGCCTATTGCCTGTAATTATCTTACATCCCTGCTTCAAGCTAGGGATTAGTTCTTCATTAAACTCTTCTATATGCCTTTAGCCCTGTTTCTTAACCTTTGCTGTTAGCTAAGAGATAATATAGAGGCAGCAAGTAATATACAGATTTATCTTAAGCTTAAGGTAATGATCTTCTACTAGATTATTGCCTATAGCAAGAAGCAGAGGAATGCTGCCCTGAAATTTAGCATAAGTCAGTTAATAGTATCTTAAACTATATATTAGCTTTTATAGCCCTTCTAGAAGCTTTACTTTACATTTATATAATGCTTAGTAAGGCTCTTTAAGAAGATTAAACTAGATAAAAGATATATACATTTTAGTAGTATAAATGTAGTAATAGATAGAACTTATATATATGCCTTTATTCCTGCAGATTAGTAGAGAAGATAGTAGTTATACTATTATAAAATCTCTTAGAATGTACTTATAGAGGTTAATTTTAATAATAAGATCTTTATATATATTCTTACTAGCATTAAGGGCTTAATGCATAATAGTACTATAATAAGCTTTACTTATACTAAAGATCTTAAGCTAAAGAATAACTGCCTTATTCTTGCTGATGCTAGCTTTAAAGCTTGTTAGAGACTTCTTACATTATATATCAGGATAACTTATTATCTTTAAGAGTAGCAAGAAGCAGGAAGAAGTCTAACTTCTTTAAAGGAAGTATATAATCTTTATTATGCTAAGCTTTACAATGTTATAGAGTAAGTTATTAGTTAGTATAAGTGTAGATTTGTAATCTTTAGTAGTAAAGCTTTTAAATATAATATTAAAGATTAGTAACTGCTTATTTATGTAGTAATAGGTTTATTTAACTTTATATAGACTAGAGGGACTCTTTCTAATATTATAAAGCAGTAGCAGTAGAATAATCTTATGCCTAGCAAGAAGCAGCTAATAAGAAATGCAGAAAACTAATATAATAATTATCTGCTATATTTTAGTACTAATATAATCTGCAATATAATTAGGACTTAGATTTAAAATAAGGAAAATGTAGATAATAATAAATCTATAATAAGCAATAAAGAAAGCAGTAAAGAAAGTAATTTAACTATTATAAAAAGTAGTTATTTAAGTATATAAGGTTATTATAAAGTTATAAGATTAAAGGAGGTTAGTAGAGTTAAAAGGTTAAATTAGTAGAAAAAAGCCCTCCTTATAAGGCTAAGGTCTCTTAAATTGCTAACCTTTAAGAGTTACTATTTTAACCAAGTAGTATTCAATTTAAAATAGCTATATAATTAGTAAATTTATATTAAATTATACCTAGCTTAAACTAAAGGTTATAGGCTGCTAAAGACCTAAAAATGCCCCTCTGCTGGCCTTATTATAACCCCTTACTGGTATCTATAGGCTATAAATTTATTCCTTCTTTACCTACTAAAGGACCTATTTTTCCTTTAACCTAAGCCTCCTTTATACCTTCTAATCTAAAGGCATTCTAAATTATAGCATTTATTAAATCCTAACTTAACTAACTAATAATATAAAGAATTATAAATCTTCCTTACTCCTCTATTATTATTATATAGTCTTTTATTATAATTTTAAGATCTTTAGAGCCTTTAGGCTGCTATATAAGTGTATACTTCCTCTTTATATCTCGCTCTACTAAAACCTCTCTTATTTCCTCCTAAGATATCCCTAAACACTTCCTCTTCCTTATTGCAGCAGATCTTGCAGCTAGGGAGAGAGCAGCAGTTAAATTACTGCTTGCAGGGCCTTAGCGGCGATTTACAGGCGCTAAGGCCTGCTATAGTGAGTTTTTAGGCATCTAAGAAGGCTGCTATAACTGACTTTCTCCTCTGCCTAGGTCTCCTTCCTCACCTAAAGAAATTACAGCCTACTTAGGATCTTGTAAGTTTACAGCTAGTTATAAGATAAGGATTTTATTAAATAGATTATTATTATTATTATTACTAGCAGTAGGCTTTAGTCTCTCTTTTTCCCTTTTTTCCTAGTATAAGTTATTATAAGCACTATAAATTTGCTGCCTTGCAAGGGGATTATTACTAAAGATTTTAGCCTAAGAGTTAAGGGTAATAGTATTGCTAATTAGAAGACCTTCTTATAAGACCTTTCTCCCCTTATTTATATATCTCTAGATTAAGTATTTTTTATTTTCTACACTTATTATAATCTTCCTAGTTTTAGGGTTATATTTAGTCCTTAACTATAATATAGCATTATAAAATACTTATTAAAATCTCTTTTTAAGCATTAAGCAATTTAATAAGCTTTAAGAGGTCTATTAAACCTCTAGCTATTACTACTTTATTTTATTAATAAAGCTTATTAATACTAAGGAGATATAAGCATTTCTTATAATATAAAGTCTTTCCTAATGCTAAGTAGCTAATAATAACTCTAGAAAGTATAAAACCTATTTATTATTTTACCTAAAGCCTTAATAAGTATTCTAAAGCTAACTGCTATTTAGTATTACTAGCAGTAATAATTAACAGTTAATACCCTATTTATTGCTTTATAGCTTATTAGATTAGTACTAATAGTTAGATATATAAGCAGGGGGATTTCTTAAGGTAAAAGCTCTCTAACTATCTATAATAGTATTTTAAAGTCTTAATAGCTTTACTTTTACTAATAAAGGAAGGTAGTTACCCTAGGTTATTATCTTTATCTTAATAACTTTATAATAAGCAGGGAAAAGCGGTAACTAGAAGAGGCTTAGGCATAAAGATAACAAGGTTTAGGGTATAAGACGGGTTGCATGCTAATTTTGTGTGGCAGGAAGTCTCTTTACGGAAGGAGATGCATGACAGATGCCAATCCTGACTCTGGCCCTCAGGGTCCTCAGCTGATGGTTGTTATTGCAAGACCCTGAGTTAAAATCGCGAGAAACAGAAAAGTCACCCCTAAGTCAGAAATAGAACAACCAATAACAACATTCCAGGTGAGAAAATCAGTGGAGAAAGTATCTCGCTTCTATCCCTTTTTTGGTCCACCGCTCGTTTCTTGGCAATGTCGGAAATAGCCAAGATGATCCCGTCCCTGTAGTCTAGACCGTCTGTCTGGCTTTAACCGGGGGTGAAAGGAGGTTGTAAATTGAGATTTCGCCAATGGCTGCCACTGGCAATAGGGAATAACTTACGATGGAGGAGCTGAGGGGTCTAAAATCTAGTCAGAGTTGGAGGTACGAGTTTGGCAGTGTTGCAATGTCGATATTTCCGGGTGCGTGAACGGTGCCTCAGAGCCCGTTGGGGTAACGCTTCCTTGTCACTGACTGAATTGAAACATCGTATAATTTTTTGGGGTAGAAGTTTTTATGGTAAAAAAATAATATCGTGTCCTCGTTATTTGTGTTTGCAGGCTAAAGTTTAACCTTGTGGCCAGCATTCAGCCTCGTTGTATCCGTATGTACGTATGAACTTGGTCAATTCCGCCCACGCTGAAAATAGAGCAAAAGCAAAGTGAGGTAAATTACGACCCAGATGTGTTATTTGAAGTTGAGATCTGTGGTTAAGAGCTTGTATCACCTCACAGAACTTAGCAAAATACAAGCTTTGACACACACGTTGATGGTTTGGTTCCGCCAATTGATGTGTTGAATAGAAATGGTCCAGAAACGTTAACTGAAGTCTTAACGTTATTCGATGCGACAGGCTTGGCCACCATCCGCGACCCCCAAAACTGGACAGTGGCTTCTTGGTCCTGTAAACTGGAGCTACAGCGCACTTGCTGGAAGCTTATGATGAAGCGACAGCCCGACCATGTCGTGCTCAATCAATAGTCGTTGAATAAGAATTGTTTTTGGGGCGTGTTGATCACCCTTAGGCCAGCGCGTTCTGCTGGTAGACCTAAAACGACGCGCTGACCATGTTCCTGTCAAGCCCGTCAACGGGCGGTCGTTACGGACCAATGAGCGACTGGAAAAGTCATTATTTGTTCATATCTGAGTCTTTCCAATTGATTAAGTCTATCTAGTCGAGTTTGTGTGTCGTAACATGTCATAGGCTTCGGTGAGCCGTCGTCTAATCTCTCCCTACCAAATGCCCGTGTCCAATTTTCATGCAAATAAAACCCCGTATCCCTAACAGTATTATTGAGAAGTGAAATGTTCATATTGTCTCCAATCCAATGCCAATTCCATGAGTCATTTAGCAGCTGTACTCGATGTACACACCATTCTTGTCGCTCTGCTCGAGGAAGACCTTTGTGTTGCCGTTGGGGTTTCGCAGCGCGGCCTTGAGGTAGACGGTGCTCTTGCAGTCAATGTTGCCAACAATATGGGTCTGCGCAGGCAAGTCATCCCAGTTGGTGAAATCAGCAGCGCCGACAGACTCCCCAGCAGTGTCAAACTCCTTCGCGGTATTGTATGTGATGGCCTTGCCGGGGAAGCCAGAGAGCTGCTTGAACTCGGTCAAGGCATCTCCACCCTTGACGATGAAGAGACGCTCAGGCTGCTCACCCTGCGCCCAACCAAGAGTGCACTTCTTAGCCTCGGCGGGGATGCCCGTGAAGACGAGGAGCTGTTCGATCTGAGACGCGTTGTTGTACGTCGCGACGTTGAAGCCGACGGACTTTTTTGCGACGTCGGGCGAGCCGGGGAACACGCTGTACAGGGCTGATGGCTCCTGTCGGGTTGCTTTTCCAGTGGAGGGGCAGTTGCCACTTGCGCGGGGTAGTGCTGTAGGTACAGCGCCAGCGACAGCCAAAAGGCAAGTCAGCGCAATGAATGTGTTTGCGAGGAAAGACATTTTGCTTGCAGGTATTCGACGTAAGATGGGTAGAGTTGAGGTGGCTCTGGAATGCAAACAGACTGGAGCTCGGAACCGGTGGGAAGAATTAAGCATATTTATGAATCACAAATCCCAACCTCCGAGATGATGATCAACCGTGCATCTCAATCCTCCAGAGCCAAGAATTGGTTCTGTTGATCAGTGCTGTTGATTCGTGGCACAAGCAGGGATCGGGTGCAACTACAGCGAATCGTAAATCAGTGGCGGAGGCTTCTGTGTTTATGCGTACGATGCAGTAACAGCGCACCAAGAGGCCCAAAAATGGGGACCTCTCAGTAATCAGGCGGTCGGGGAACGGCTGCGTCATGCATAACACGTACAATATTTCCAATATTGGTCGCTATTTTGGGCCTTGGGGGCATAGCCTTGAGTAACAATAAGCAATGGCTGAATGAATCGTGAGAGTTCACGGCAGTGAGCTGAGATGTGAGCTCACGTCAAGCTGCAGGTGTCTGAAACAGCAAAACCCCGCAGAGTTACATCAATTCGAAGGCTGGCCAACTTTGTAATCTTATGGCCCGATGGAAATAATGTAGACAAAACACGGCAATCAACCATAATATTCCGTGGTCCAAAGCTCGTCGGCATTTATTGAACCTGCTTACGACCTGGCCGCATGACGCATTGCTCGTTAACATCGAGTCATTTCCTCCGACCTGTCCATGAATATTGGTACCCAGAAATGCAGCCCGCACTTGAGGCTTGGCAAACAAAACAAAGTTCATCAGAGGCGTCGACAATGGCCACAGTAAACAAGACCTTCAGCCTCCAGCCTCCAACCTTCATAAGCATAATCACGACTCCACGTGACATCGAACTCCGCTACAGTGACTGCTCACAGTCATCATCTTCCGTAGTATAGTGGTCAGTATGCAAGCTTGTCACGCTTGAGACCCGGGTTCAATTCCCGGCGGGAGAGTTCCAGCCGCCTGTAAATACAGGCATTTATCTTTTTCCCATTTGCTCAGACCAATCGATATCTTTTTGGTGCCATTATGACCTGCAATGCGATGATCTTGAGTCGAAATGAAGGTGGTTAGATGTTTTATGCTAACAGATAAACTTTACTGATACGCCACTTTGGCTCTTATCTGATAAGGTTTGACCTGAAGAAATTTTTTCACTTCTACCATTTTCGTGGTTACCCTGGAATTGGCAATTGTTTATGGACAACAACTGAGTTTTGTCCCTTGCATGAGAATTGGATCTGTTTAATGCCTGGCTATAAGTTCAATTTCTCAATCCTGGTTTTTCAGTTACTGCAGCATAATTTCACTACCTGATTGCCATTTTATTCTGTCGTTCATTCTGTCTCTCCTCTTCAATGTGATGGCCCAGTTTCAGCGCTTGCCTTTTCACTACAGAGCCAAAGCTTGTTGTTTGCCTTCAGCGGGAACTATGAGTTTCTACTATTCGACCCGCCAACAAACCCAATTGACCTCTCATTTACTCATCTAAATATTTGCGACATTGTTCAGTATGGACAATTGACCTATGGGCTAAGTGCACTGTCAGCTTGATTCCCCGCAGCGTATATAGACCTAGACTTGAACATCCCCACCAAGACAACGTGGCCGAGTGGTTAAGGCGATGCCCTGCTATCTCTTCTGAGACATCATAGGCATTGTGTTCGCACGCGTAGGTTCGAATCCTGCCGTTGTCGTTTTTGTTTTTGCCTTTTGGCCATCTTCTTGTTCTTTTGCTCGGTAGAAACAAATTGCAACCATTTTCGCGCTGTCATGTCGTGGCGGTACCGTCTCCGCATGTCGCGGCGCTGACACATTGGCGATTTAGCTGTGACTTCCACTAACAGTAGATCTAATTCTACAATTTAAATTCTATCTTTATGCTTCTTTTGAGAATTTAAATACCTCGTCTTCCCTCCACCAACCTCTATCATACAGCCACAGACTCAGTCCTTCAACAGTACCTTTGCTCTCTGCATGACCCTCCTTCAAATAATCCAAACACTTCTGTACCTCTTCCTTATCATCCTGCTTGTTCATGACGGTGTAATGACCTCTCCCATTTGTCCCTCAATTCGCTGCGTATGCTCAATGCCCTCTTCTGACCAGCATAGAGCTTGATGCCCACGCCCTTTCCCATTTCGTAAACGTCCTGATTTCCGACACCGATTGAGAATCTCGGTGTTCGAGCTGCGAGGTCCGAAATATCTGCCTTGACCTCTGGTAGTTTGGAACCAGGCAACGCGTGGAACAGAGTGATGTGAGCGTCGACCTTGAGTAATCGTGAAGGAAACCATTGCCTTCGCAGCGCAGTCATTTCATCATGGTGTCGCTTGTCGGTGAGAAGTGTCAGGATGTAGAGCTTTTTCTCGTCATTTGACCCTTTGGGAATGTGAGCTTCGTGACGTTGGTGCTGGAGATCGCTGGATTGGTGTATCTCTGCTGTACTTGCTTGTGCGAGTGGCCCGCGTCTTGCGATGGGATGCGTCGCAGGGACTGTTGTGACTGTCATTGCAGGCGATACGAGGCTCCGAAAAAGACAAGAAGACTGAAATAGCCTCATTTGTGTAGAGAACACTTGGGAAATTATGTTTAAATATGGCTCATACGAAAATCCAACATGAAAAAGTCTTGGTATGAGGTGTTGACGTCAACGACCCAAACCTGGAAGACCTAGCGTGTTCTTTACAATTTCATATTACGGGCACATCTCCATGACGCAGGAAATTACAATCATTCTGACCAGAAGAATATCGTTGAGGCCAAATAAGTATGTATCACGATATGATGGTCTGCACAAATGACTGATCACGTTATTCTCTCACGTACTGATTGCTTGTTACTTGGAACATAGAGCTATCTGACGGGTGCTAATTGGTTGACAGGCTAGTTTGGGGCCTTTTGAATTTATTCGAGATATCAATAATAATGTGCTTTGACGCTCGCTGTTCACGAGTCTTGCTGGCAAGGTTCATTTGCAAAGTCCCATAAGCTGTGCCGTTGTGACACCAAAGGGTCGCAATCATGAGAATATCGTCATGCAGTCCGCCAATCACGGATCGAGCTATTTTTGACTCATGCTTGTCAGATAATAGCGTTCGAAAACACAGATTCGCTTTGTCCAAAACAAGCTAGCTTTGCGCTGTTCTGATATTTATCGCAACTGACCCAATGAACAAGCGATATGGGTCTTGCAAACGGGACCAAGATCCATCTTATGGCCTTCAGGGCTGAATGGTATGGATGCACCTGCCGAAGACGGGCGAACTTTTGGCTGGAGAGGTTACTCGATGGCGAGCTGTCACGATACTCACTATTCTCTTCTCTTGAGTATAAGTAGCATTATCTATCACTATCTGCGTGGCACGAAACTTCTTCCAAGATCCGACCAACATGCCTCAATCAGTCTGGCTAGTAACAGCTACTACATCGGGCCTCGGTGCCGCAGTGGTGCAGAACCTTACTGCAAGAGGTGATAAGGTCATCGCGACAGGAAGAGGGGCAACGGAACGTCTCAAGCATTTGCAGTCTGAAGATGTGTTTCTTCTCGATCTTGATGTCACTGCGCCTCGAGATGAGATCGACGAGCAAGTTAAGAAAGCCTGGGATGTTTGGGGACGTATCGATGTTCTCTTGAACAATGCTGGAATTTCAGCACCTAAGAGTATCGAGGAGGCAGAGTAGGTTTTCAAACCTGACATGGTAACAGCTACTGACAGTCTCGCAGCGACGACTTTGTTCGTAACGTCTTCGACGTCAACCTCTTTGTAACCCTGCATGTTACTCAAGCTATCCTGCCATACTTCAGAGCACAACAAAGCGGCACCCTCGCCTTCATCGGAGCTGGCGTGGGCTGGGGTCCGTTGCCTTTCTTGGGCCACTACGCCGCTTCAAAAGCTGCCCTCGGTGCTTTTGTCGAATGCCTAGCAAAGGAGGTCCGACGCTTCAATATCCGCTGCATCATCTTCGAACCTGGTGGTTTCCCGTCTCAGCTGGGTCAACCTCGCGAAGGTTCAGTCGAAGGATTCGGGAAGTACAAGCCCGCTATAGATGCCTACAATCCCGGGTTTGAAGAGTTGATGGACGTGTTCATTTCGGATATTGGCCCGAATGTGCCAGGCGATATCAGCAAGTTGTCAGAGCGCATCGTGGATTGCGTCAAGGTCGAGGGTGCCAGTGCCAGAAGGCCGGAGCCGGTGAGAGTCATTCTTGGAAGTGATTCATTACGCTTGGTAGAGCAGAAGTGCAAGGAGCAGCTTGAGCTTGCGAGTAGTTGGGAGGATGTCAGTCTCAGCACCGATCGGGACGGACATGATCATGTTGCAAGTAAAGGAATGCTACGTTTCTCATCTATTCTATAGTCTATAAACGAATAAAATGGTCTTTATGCTAGGCTTTGCAGAGTACTGCTCAAGCACTTCTCAAACGGCTCTTGGAGACCTATCTAGGCTCCAACATCATGCTCGCGGTAATTAGGAAATGCCCATCGAGTGCATCGATGAAAGAAATTTGGGAGCTCTGCATCGCAGAAGGTCCTTGCATATCAGGCCATCCGCAAGAATGGTCGCATGTCGAATTCCCATCTCATCACCGATCGCCTTCAGAGTTTTGGCCATGTACTTTCTTGTTGAGTTATCGACAATAGTGCAACGAGCAAGGGCATACACAGGATGGAGAAGCAGTAGGCCCCCAACCAGTCGGTCTGAGTGAACAAGGGGAGTCCCAGCATTTACTTGTTGGATGTACATTTCAACGTCTTGGTATAGATGGAATGGAATGGATGCCATGATCCCCGCCGCCAGCTCGTCAATCCGCTCTTTGTATAGAGGAACAAGCTCGTATTGCCCAAGGGAATTGGCAATGTGGATGAGGTGGTCAAGATAGACGACATGTATTGAACGCCATGAGTTCCATGCAGTTGCGACGTATACTATTGAGCGAATTTAGCCTAGAACTCATATAAACATGCTGGGAGTTTAGCTTACTATCGAAGTACTTCTCGACTCGACCGGCACAATAGAACGCGGACTCCTCTGATATTTCTGGATCCAGCCAGACTTCACCGACCACTTCTGGATTCCAGCTAAGGGGTCGGTCATAGGCCCAGTACGTAATCTCGTCGTCGATCGCCAATAAGTTCTGTTGTAGCTCTAAAATCTCCAACACTGGGGGACAGGGATTGGAAAGTAGCTTCTCCGCTCGACTTGTCAGAGGTGACATCTTGATGATAATGTCATCTAGAGATCGACGGTAGGTATCATCAAGAGGAGGGCACAGAATACCAGTGCCTGCTTGATGAGTCTGAGGATGTAAGCATGGACTTGGCCTCGATAAATCATGAGATACGTACCATGATGCCTTTTGTGGCGAGACGCATCCCGGGAGAATAGATGCCCACTTTCGATTCTGGTGCCGAGTACGCAATGCCCTTTGAGAGGAGGGATACAAGCCCCCGAACATGAACGAGATGCTTGGTCGGAGAGGCAGTGTCGCTTGCTACAAGCTAATACTGGTTAAATAATAGTCATCGCACGGCTGGTAAGAGACTAACCTCGTATAAGCCCAACAGTACTGCGGTGAAGAAGTGCTCTACAGATGGACTCGCAGTCTGCCGTGATAAAGACGTGGTGTAATCAACCAAGACCTGTCCATACTGTCTCCGAACTAAACTCATCAGCGAGTCTCGTCTATAGCGGTTCGCGAGCGACGAGAGAACAACAATTCTGGCAGCTCTCATCAAAGTCGACGTCGGAGAAGAAGTAGCAAAGAGATAATGCATCCCATCGAGAAAACCACGCGAATGACTTCGATCACGAGATTGCACTACTAAATTATCAAGGAAATTGTCAAGCGCAGTAGCTTCAAGTATGAAGTCATTGCTTGGATGCCATCGCTCCAGCGGCGGTGTTGTAGGCTGATAGTGTCGAAATAACAGTGAGGTGTCGTCTTTATAGCCAGGACATCGCCTGCGAGATTTTACACAGCGAATGCAGGCCTATTGAATCCTACGTTAGTGCTGCAGAGTCACAGACTATGCCTGTTTGGTACTCACAGGACGAGTCTCATCGCACTGTCACGAATGATTAGCAAGCTTGCCTTGATGAAGATCAGATCACGGCACCTTTTTACGCCGCTTTTTGCATGTCTCGCACGCGCGAGAGACACCATAATTAACCATCTCAAAAGCAGCAGTCCAGAAAAATCGAGGAAAATTATGAATCAGAAGTTGTGAGTAAGGTAGGTATTACAAAGCGGTTGCTGACGAGATAGCAGATGTATGCAGCACCTTAGAATAGCTACTGCTGCCTGAGAATCACGTGGCTCCCTCAGCAATCTCCACCTACTCATTTTGGACAGTTGCAAGCATAAAGCGAATATGGGATGAGGCCGCAGAGACGGTGAGCTGTTATTGGGATTTTTGATAAATACAGTACGCTATCGCTGACCACCAACCACTGTGCCTCAGGTCGTTTGCTCAATACTAGATCTTACAACTTCTAGCAGCAACCTCGATTAACACATCTTGGATTGAGGTCGTCTGCATACGAAATGTTTAGTGCCCACCTAGCCAAGGGTATCTACCGTAGTATCCATTGTTTACAGCTCAAGGTGATCGCTGACTTGGATGCAGTCACTGTTGGCTGAGAGATTGTCAATAATCTGTCAGCATTCCCTTGTTGAGCGCCAATAATGATGAAGGTTTCCATCCTTCGGGCGAATGGTTTAGTGGTATAATACTCCTTTAGCATAATTCATCCGAATAATCTGGGAGTGGTCCAGGGTTCGATTCCCTGTTCGTCCATTGTAGGCGGTTTGATTCCGCCATTGTACCTTGTTTTTTGCACTTTTTGATATCTGGCACTGGCGTCCAACTAAGGGATCTCATGAACGACAATGGTGGAAAATAGCTCGCGGTCCTGTTTAGATAAGTTTATATATTAAACATCAGTTCTCTGTATCTGTTGCTGTATAACACCTCTTCTTAAATACTAAACTGATCTTAAGTGAGGAACAGTGACATATTGATGAACACTATAACATGCTAGACAGGACTGCAATACAGATTTCACATCTCTAGAGACGCGCCAGTAAGACATATCTGGCTTAGAACATATTCAAAAAGCACTATTACTACCAGTTAAAACATAGGACGTGCCCCCTTTACTTCTCACAAACCATGGGCTGAACATACTGTTGCAGTGGAAACTGGGTCGAACACATTCCACTGCTATCTCGCGGTCTTGATGTGACTTCATGAGATAGCAGAAACTTCAAGACCTCATGCATGTTCAATGCTCCGCAAGAACAAAAAACATACAACAGCGGGTATTCGCTGGTCATCACTGACCCAACTACTAGTCCGACCCTCACTGGCTTGTCTATGGGAGAGCGGACGGGATCCCGAATTCTCAACAGTGGGTATGGTCGTATGTGCTGGTCAGAGTCTCTGTTGAGCTTTTGTTCATCTCGACGTACGCTCAGTCACGACACTGATTCATCAGTCTTATCAAGCCAAACAAACGTTCACTCAGACACTGACGCACTGTTTCCCAGTGGAGGCAAGAGGTTCGCAACCTTGGCAACCAATCAGTTGACAGAGGAGCTGTGACGGCTGACAGTGAAGGCAGTGGCAGTATCATGGGCAACTTTGTTTAACGGTGTCATGAACAACCCCTGGTTCTCCTGCGTTAAATCGCGAACGATGTCCTGCCCATCTTCTGAGCTTCACACCTACAAATACAGTCTTATGCCCACCAACTCATGGAATCTCATCTTCATCCGATCAGACTACACAGCAGTCTTCCGACACTCGACCCATTCATTGATCAGTCACTGCATCCCAGAACCTTTCCTTCCTCACCAATCCTTCAGCCCTGAGATCTACACCACCAAAACAGCAGCAACAGCTCACCCAGAACTTCATCATGTCTCAACATACAGGTAGCACTGCACATGGAAGCGTCCCATTCCTGCCCCCGGAGCTCAGCCTTCGGATCATTGAAGAGTCTGAAGAGACTTCTATCTGTCTAGTGAACCATCTCTCTAGAGGCAAGCTCCGATGTGACGGCGGCTTACAGAACTATACCACAGTCATCTATACCCGTGGCGAGAAACAGAGAGACGGGACATTGTCTCGTGGAAGACTGGAGGCTCTTCCGATGCAGCACCGTTGTGTCGCGGGAGTCATCCGGGCTTCAGAAACACCCGCTCTCCCCTTTGATCATTCGGATGACTATTCGGTTGAGCTCGCAATCAGCTACCTCACAAAGCGTACGGTAGTAGCTGAGCTTGGTCTGGATGAAGACATAGCTAATCCAATTCTGAATCTGGATAAACACGCATTCCCTCCGTATTATGATTCCACCAACTTTCTCAACGTTCGCTATCTCGGATATACCTTACTCGACAAACAATTCATCGCGACAGTCCCAATTGAGATTGGTGGCGACGACAATGTTCGACATCTCGCCGGTATCACTAGAAACCAAACCGCACTGGCTCACCGACTACGACCAGACGATGAAAATTTGGCCTTTGAGAAAATTAGACATTTGATGATCCGTGCAAACAAAGTCTCCTACAATTTTATATTTGGAAGGCTTCTTGAGATCAACAATCGTCTAGACAGCGTGCGTAGTCTCTATAAATGGAGCTCGAAGCTGTGCGCTTACCGAGACGAGCTTGTGAGCTCTCCACTGCGCCCCAAATGGGAACTGTTGAAAAATCTCGACACTCTCTGTATTGACATGACTGGACAGATGACGCTCCACGAATCACCTCTACTGGGGGTGCAAATCAATAAGATGGCGCGATGTCTGAATTTAAAGACACTCATACTCCTGGGTGTCCCATGCCTGGCCAGGTATGATTGCGAGCTTGAAAATGAAGAGCAAGAAAGAGTGAAAGGAGAGGAGGCATGGGTTGCCTATCTCGAGCATAACCCTAATTTCATATATGAGGGCACCACTCTCAATCCGACCAATTGGCTATACGTCTTTAAGGACCTTGTGCGACCTGGTGGTCAAATCCATTTCATTGCAGACATAGCCCCGGGCTCACCGTATTGGCCCGCCCCAGCCGCCAGGATTGAGGCTATCGAGGAATGTTTACAGTGATCAATGAGATTTCCCTCTATTGAGTTATTTGGCGGGATGCTTTCGTTTTCGAGACTTGGTTGGGGTCAAGGTTTGGCAGCTTGGACTACCCTACTATGGACATGATACAGGAGTTATCTAGTGTATTACAGGACGAATAGGCTTACTGCGGGCAGTATCTGTAGCCTTAAATCACAGATGAAACTATAAAACTACAAAAAGAAGTGGAAAAGTATGAGATACATAGGTGCTTTCCTTTATCGATGTTAAATTGAAGAGTATTAAATGTGCGTAGTTACTTCCCTTAAGTTTGACTTGGATAGTAGTATTTTCAATCTATACGCAGACAGTTATACTGAAATCTAGCCTACTGCAAGACTTTCATGGCCGAGTTCCTATTTGGAAATGTTCTAGAGTCATGTCTGATATAAGAGAAATTGTCATACCTTCTCCTGTTTAAGGCCTTGGCAAATGCCTTGATTTTAGTTATAACTGTCATTAGATTAAACTAAAATCGTTGATAGAAAAGGTTTATCAACTAAATACATCGAGTCATGATATTGGGAATCATCTCAAGTCCCTGGCATCCTTTATGAGAAACGCCAAGGAACTCATAAGTTGACGTTTACTTGAATAAGATATTACCGAGATCATACGAAAAGGCTGATTTCATCTTTGTAATTTGGATCTCACTGCCTTGTGAAGTGCCTGTTCAGGTGAACGAACAGGATATAACCCTTTACGAACTGAGACCGCTAGCGTAGCATTTTTAACCTTATTCAGCCACCCGTTCAGATGCATATACGAAGGATGTTAACCTAATCGTCATTGGAAATACGGATATGAGGTTGTTTCACTACACAGCCACGTCTTAGACACCCACGTGGCCGTCAATAGGGTGTCTTGTTAAGAATTGAGCCGTGGTGACTTTCCGGAAGAGGTGATGGCAGTGCAGCAATTCTCCGGTTAGAGTAGAAGCGAATGACATGTTACTGTAACAGGAAACAGCCGAATCTTGGGGAGCGTAGGGCTGTGAATCCATCTGCTGATGTATCAATCTTGGCACACTCGCTTCAGCCAGTTCGCTTGTACCTTATCTCGACATGCACAAAGGGACCGTCTGCCTAAAATGCTACATAACAGGCACCAAACAATTCCCTTATCCTTATCACACAAAGTAAGCATGACGTGGTAAAGCAGGTGACCTCGTCCTGCAGGTTTAAGTTGTGATCATGTTTAAGCTTACACCGCCAAGACACAAAACTCGTATCTGAGTTGATCGACCGTCGGCCGTGTAGAGCTAATCCGTACCCGCAGCTTTGTTAGACCGAGTCAGCGAGTCTCCGACCATTAAGCCAGGAATCTCGACCCTGGTAGCCTGGGGACTGTGCCTTGCAGGTGCAGATTCCCAGGAGCAAAAGCACCATGAGGGTCTCGGCCGGATTTGGAATGGGACCAATGCAAGCTCTAAATCCTGGTAAAAGTGTGATGGGTTCTTCAATTGGCCACCCAAGTTTGTACACGTCGAAGAGGGCATTGACCTATCAGGGGATGTGAAATCGGGCTATTTGATAAGCCAGCACAAAAGACTGGCCTCGAACAATGCAGTCAATAAAGAGCACAGCTAGCCTTGTGCGGTTTTGTGCAAGACTGCTGCGGCTGAACAATTGCCAAGAAGAGTCGGTGTCAATAGACAAAGTCAAGTCAATAAATAGGCAAAAGTTTAAAACAAGGCGACGTTGTGATCAACGTTTGCAGCGTTGATCGACACATCCACAACTGAAAATCGCATGCTTCATTTCATCGAGTAATTCGAGCGGCCAAAACGTGGCGCTTCGCTTCGGTAAGGGCAGCCGCTTAGTGATGATATGACATTGTGAATTTGAGCGTGTGGCCTCTATTACGTTAGCCTGAACCACACCCAGCTGCGCCAGAAACAGCGCCATTTGGCGCTAAATGCCCTGTAATTGGTCAACCTGAAGGCTATCGATTCAACAGTGACAATCCCAGCTGGGTGACATTCAGATGCCGAGGCTGCCGTGATAGAAGAGAGAGGGTCTGTAAGCTGACCAAAGCTTTCAGGGCCAGGTCAAGGGCCAGGTCAAGGTCGAGATTGTCGAAGATGAGATCATGAAGTTGCTGTAGGTAAGCGATCGACAATGTAGGTACATTAGTGATGTTATAGCCTCCAAGGTGACTGGCGAGAGAGCGAGACTATTGAATGATGATCCGTCTAGAGCCAACAGTTCTAGCTCGTCATTAGAGAGAATTGTGAACGGAGATGCCGCTGATTAAATGATAATTCATGATTGTCCCTTGTTTACAGTCGCGATGCAAGTAAAATGAGGCCATTGAGTTTTACGAGGTTTTCGGGGTACGTACCGGATCCTCCTTGTAAAATCGCATCAGAGTTCAGATCCAGCAGCGCCAAAACGGCACCTTAGCCGGAACCGTAGCACGCTGAGTACACTAAAAGCTCTCAGAATAAATAGCGCTTCGCTACGCAACAGTTGAAAGTCCGGAACCCGTTCCCCCCCTCTTCTCTGCATAACGACCCCTGAACCATGACGCTAATCAAGGGTTCATAACTAACCCCATTTCTAACAAGGGCCGAAAATCTTCAACAGTCAACACGCGCTCTTCTCTCCCTCTTGAGTCTTGCTCAATCTCACTGAATAATTAACCGACCGTCTTGGCTTTGAGTCGAGGTGATCGGCCTGGTCAGCAGCCACACAATGCCTGTTCGGTCGTTTATACGAAGGTTGCGCGAATGGCAATTTACAAGGTATGACCTCGATTTAGAAGCGCAGACACACAGACCCTCGCCCGTCTGGGCGCATCCATTCAAGCTCCTCGGCCACTGTAAGTTGAGGCTTCTTTTTTGTCCAGTGCCGATAGTGTTGTCAATAGTCTCGAGTTAAGGGAGGGCCAAGATTTACAACTGCACTGCACAGCCCAATTCTCCTTTGGTATCTAGCCAGATCCACGCTCACACACCGCACGATATGCCTTTTCCTACGGTCTAGCCTTTTCTTTTCGTTCCTTTGGTATGGCCATGCCGTAATACGGCGAGAGCAGTCTTGGTTAGAATGTGACCAACAGACTCTTGTGGTCTAGACCCCGGAGGTTAAATCTGTTGGTCCCCAAATTGGCCTCTTTTATTTCCCTAGAAATACGAGATGTCGCTACCTTATTCTGTGCTTGAGATTAGACTACTCAACCCCTGGCCCGCCACTGCATGTCACTGCTATCGCTCATAAAGCCATTCCCATCTGAGTCTTTCCCTTGTTTGGTCGTGGGTGTCCTGTTCGGCCATCAAACTTCCACGCCACTCATTTTACCTTAATACCTTATTTTCTTTGCCCTCCTTTACCTCTTAACTCTCTTCATCACCTTCAAGCTGCAAGGTCATATGCGCTTGTTAACCAAAATGGCAGCTTTACTGAGGAATCGTCTCCTCATCTTCATCTTCACCATTTTGATGGTGTCGTACCTCATGACAACTGCTTCAGCTGCGCCATCCGAAAGAGTAGATGTCCAGTACGATGTCGTCATCTACGGCAACACAGTCGCTGCCATAGCAGCTGCTGTACAGACCAAGCGCATGAAGAAGAGTGTTGCTATCGTCTTCCCTGGTAACACGCTGGGTGGTCTCACAACATCGGGTCTTGGATGGACAGACTCCAAGAAGGGAAGCTCTATTGGTGGTATTGCCAGGGAGTTTTACGGCAAGGTCTATACCTACTACCAGAAGACCAGCCCATGGACACAGGAGACGCGCTCGCAATATATTGCACGAAAGATTGGAGCTCAGCCCGGTCCTGCTATTGATGAGAGCAAGAAGGTTCAGTGGACTTTCGAACCCAAGGTTGCTGAGTCCATTCTTGAGAAGTGGATGAAGGATGGAAAGGTCCCTATCTTCCGCAACCAACCCATTGATCGATCCAGCAGCGGTGTGACCAAGAAGAATGGACAAATCACCTCTTTCAGAACTACCAAGGGAAGTGTCTTCAAGGGCAAGATGTTCATCGATGCCAGCTACGAGGGTGATCTCATGGAGGCCGCCGGTATCTCATACAGCACTGGACGTGAGAGTATCAGTGACTACAACGAAGATGCTGCTGGTTTCCGACCCGGTGGCACTGATCAGCTCTCAAAGGTTGACCCCTGGAAGAAGAAGGGCGATACAAGGAGTGGCCTCATCGAGGGTGTTGGCCGAGTTGTCAAGGATGCCGTTTCTATCAAAGGCAAGGGCGACGATTACCGTCTCCAGTCTTACAACTTCCGCATGACTCTCACCAAGCAGACAAACAACAGGATCCCCTTCACCAAGCCCGCCGACTACGTTGAGTCTCGTTATGAGCTCCTCTTCCGCTACTACGAATCTGGATACACTGGAACTCCGTTCACATCACAGCTAATGCCCAATATCAAGACTGATTCTAATGCTCAGAGTCAACTCAGTACTGATATGATTGGCGCTAACTACAATGATGATGGCAACTACGCCCTCTGGTCTTATGACAAGCGCAGACAGATCTACCTTACGCACAAGTCTTATACTCAGGGTTTCTTCTGGGCCATGGCCAACCATCCCCGTATTCCCAAGTCTCTACGTGACAGAGTCAATGAATGGGGATACGCCAAGGATGAGTACACCAAGAATGGCAACTGGCCTTATGAGATCTACATTCGAGAAGGACGTCGCATGAACGGTGTCTACACCATGCGCCAGAGCGATATCCAGACTCCCCCATCTCGACCAAACCACAGCATCGGCATGGGTGCTTACTCTCTCGATGTTCACCAAGTCGAGCGAATCGTCGTCAACGGAGAGATCCGCGACGAGGGCAAAGTCCACATCGCTACTCCCGGCCCCTTCAACATTCCTCTCCAGGCTCTTCTCCCCAAGCCCAGCGACGCAACAAACTTCCTCAACCCCGTTACCATGAGCGCTACTCACATCGCTTACTCTGCTATCCGCATGGAGCCTACATACATGGTCATGGGCCAGGGTGCTGCTACTGCGGCGTGCCTTGCTATCGACCAGGGCGTGAATATCCAAGACGTGGATATGTCCACAATGATTGCGAGACTCAAGGCCGATAAGGCTGTGCTTTCATAGACTAGCGAGTTCTGATACCAATTTTTGCATAATTAAGTTATTGTAATACGATCATACATCTTTTTCTCATCTTTAAGCGTGACCAGTATATGCTCGAGATGAGGGGGAATTGAGGCTTCAAGTCTTGACATCATGATAGAAACATTGTGTCAATGATAGATCCGCAATCTTCAACAACGATTGAGGCGCTGACCCCTTGACAGGGCGGCCAAGTCTAAAAACGCCTCTGACGATAAGGAATTTCCCTTCCGTGGTTAGAACTTCGTATAATCGCCGATCAGCTGAAGTAGTGCGCCACACAGAATGGCAGATGAACTAATTTAGCATTGGAGTGTTTCAGTCCGACCGTTCAAATTAACAACCTATTCTGAACTGCATTATAATTATGAACATACATAAAAGCAGGTCTTCCTGGTGCACAACCAATTGAAGTGTTCATTCTTCCGTGCTGCCCAAAGAAAGCCCTGAAGGAGTGATTTGTGATCATATTGAGCTCAATCCGCAAAGTCATCAAGTAACCTTCCTGGCTGAATGTTCCGTTCACATTCTATGCGAGAACCTCCTCTTGAGTGGTTGCGACTTCGTCTCGTGGATGGTACGGAACCATGAGCTTCGGCTTCTGCCAGATCAGATGCAATTTGACATTGGCGAGCCAGTCGAGATCCTGATTGACAAATTCCCAGTCGTACTTCCAAGCCAGCGAGGCCATTGTGACCCTCGCTTCCATGTACGCAAGATTGATACCCAGACAACCTCGAGGGCCAAGTGAAAAGGGTTTACTAGCTTCTTTTCGATCTCCAAAGCCCTCGCCGATCCATCGTTCTGGTAGAAACTCATCTGGTCGGATGAAGTTGCGCTCATCATGCGTCGTTGCGAATCCATCGACAGATACAACGACGTCTTTGGGGACGTAGTGTCCATCGATAGTGGCCCCTGTGCAGACGCGGGGAGGACCAAATGGGACTGGAGGGAAGATACGAAGACCTTCCTCAATAACGCCGTTCAAGTACGGAAGATGAGCAACAGTATCACCCGTGATCTCATCTCTTGAGGAGAACACCGACCGCACTTCGGCCTGAAGGTCGGCCAACTTGTCAGGGTTCTGCAGCAGATAATAAGTTGTAGCAGCAAGTAGGTTTGCTGTCGTCTCAGACCCCGCGATCATAAGAACCTTGGCCTGCTCACGCAGATGAACGAGATCAAGGTTGTCGCTTTCCTTCCTGAGGATATAGGCAAAGAAATCTTCTCGGTCGCGGGAGTTTCCCATTCCGATTCGCTTCTTGACCTTCTCAGTTGTATGGATGTCGATCTTTTCTTTGAGATAGCTTGGCATCACAGACACAGCTAGTGTCATTGGGATCTTGAAGCGGTTGATGAAGGGAAGAAAAGTGAGCGAAGAGATGAACCCAAGAATCCAAGATACCCATTCGCTAGGCCTCCATTGGTTCAGCGAGTCAAATGATTCGCCAAATGTCAGATCGCCTTGGGATTCTGGTCAGTCACATTGTTGATGATGGGTGCTGAGATCACTTACCGATAACGTCAAAGGTCAACCAGTTGAAGACCTCTGACATGTTAGCTCCCCCAGTCCCAGGTCCTGCATTCTGCCCAAGCCGTTCAAGGAGTAACTTGACGTGAAACTGTACAGACTCTTCATTATCCCTCAAGGCCTTTGCACTGAAGGCATGGGCGAGAGATCTCCGCTGCAGCCGATGATCTTGTGGATCCCTAGTGAACACAATGTCAGGGCGCGTGACAGACGGATCAACGGTATAGAAGTTGTCACTCTTCAGGAACGTAGGTCTATCCTTAGAGGCATGATTGTAAATGTCCCTGAGTGCGACCGGAGACCTAAAGCTGAGTTCGTTGGAGGCAGTTCGGACAACATCGCCGTACTTGCGGTGCAGGTCGACGATATTACGAACATAGTACCCACTGGCCCAATTGTACAGGAACCAAAACTGTTCGAGGTTTTAGTCATGGAGGCAATGGAGGACTATGGAGGAGTTTACCCCACTGCATGCAGCTATTTTGGGTCCCGGGAACTTTGCGAGAGGATGGAAATACAACCTGTAGATGATAACACCGATGATCCACGATGCAAACTGCAATATTAGCACTTACTCGTGCTAAGCTGATGATAGAATGCACATACAGTTGCGCTGGAGAGCATAAGTCCTTGAGAAACTGAGAGGTTCAGCATGACGGTTGGCTCAGAATTACTTGGCTAGATGAGATTGATGGTGGTCTACCGATGTCGTAGAGAGAGTCTTGTCCACCATATATGCTTCCCAAAACCTCAGAAATGTGGCGTTCATACTTCCTGTTGAAGAGGATCATCGTGTGTGACTATTAGTGCATATAGGATGCAAACCTGCATTATGCGGCGTGATTAGGTTCCACCAACGGCCTTTGTGTAACGATCCGTGATGCATTTGCGACTCCAGAGTGGCCATCAAACGATGATTGTAATCATTACCAAGCTTAAAGACTCTGATATGACCCGGAACCTTGACTCCAATTCTGTCCCAACAAAAAGAGGAACGTGTACGTTGGACTGATCCATTGCATAATTCGGTGAAGGGATCGGTGAGGATCTGGGAGTCCGGCAGTCCAAGCTTGACGCTCTTGGCATATAATAAGTCTAGGGAATGCTGATTCGACGTCAACAACCCGCGTATTAATACGAAATATAGGCTATGGCACTATTGAGTCTGTCCATCACATCACATACCACCAACAGTCATCCCTCGCCATCAAATGAGTGGCAATCATTTTCCCTCTGATACCCTTTCCCATCACCCTGAACAAGCAACAATGTCGCCTCATAGCTGCGGGGTCGACTTCCTTCACAACGGCTTCATGCACTGGTCCTAGGGTTTAAAATACCCAGCCCATAGGTATCCATAGGTACCCATTTAACAGGGGTATATACCTAGAGATACCCATTTTAGATGCCTACTTATAGGCAGGTACCTAGATAGGATAATTATATAGATATAAGTACTTATAAGTAAAGATTAGTTATAAATTAATACTTAGATAAAAATTTAAATTACCTATAATATATATCTTTAATTTATAGTAATTAGATATAATAATTACTTTAAATTAGTAATAAATTAGTATCTTATAAGCCTTTACTTCTAGTACCTTAATAAATCCCTTAAGAAAAAACATTAAAACTATAGCAGCTTAGTTATTACCTTAGACCTAGTCTTCTAGTGCACTCTTATATGCATCTTTACTACTATTTTATAGCTCTTAATTAGGCTTATCTTTACCTCTATCTTACATCTCTTAATTAATTTTATCTTTACTTCTATCTTATATCTCTTAATTAGATATAGCTTTATTTTTATTTAGCTTATTAAAAGCATTTTTAAGTCTAGCTACTAGATCTTCTAAGTTAACTTATATTTTAGACTTTTTCTATCTATCTTATTACTATTTCTATATTTTAGTATCTTTAGTAGTATATACTTAAGCTTTAATGCATTTATCTCTTTTATAAGCTTAAATTTCTTTTAATTCTATTTAATCTTATATATATTATACTACTTAATTTTCCTTAGTATTAAAGAATAAAAGTAACTTAATAGTATTTAGATTAATTATTTACTAAAGGTAATTATTTATAAGGTTTACTATAATATACTAAATGCAATAGTATATCTATATATCCTTCTTTTAAATAGTCTTATAATTAGTATAAGTAAATAGAAGATTAATACTTAAATTTAAAATTAATTAATATAATTAATTACTATATAAGATTACTATAAATAACTTACCTTTAAAGAGCTAGTATATAAAAGCTTTAGTTACTTCTTTAAAAGTACTAATAGCATTAAGGGTAATATAAGTAGAAGCTATAATATAGTCTCTAGTTATATTAAATATAATTTTATAGATAAGGTAGATAAAGGGGGTATATATAATAGTAAGCTTATTGCTTTTAAGAATTTAGGTTTTATAATCCTTTATCTAGTAATCTATAATAGTATTAAAAAAAAGAATTATAATATAAATAAACTGCTTACTAAAAGTAGCAATAAGACCCTTAAAGTAAGATTTCCCTTTTAATACTTAGGCTTTATATATACTTTTTTAAGGCATTTTACTAGTAATAGACTTTTAAGGTTATTTATTAGTAATAGACTTTTAAGGCTATTTACTACTAGTAGTCTTTTAAGCTGCTTATAGGAAAAGGCTTTAGCTACTAGTTATTTTAGGTAATTAAAGAATTAGAAGTAATTATCTTAATAGATTATTATAAGAAAAAGAGATTAGGGATAGAAACTCTTAAAATAAAGAAAAGAAGAATTAGAAATTATAAAATTTAAAAAGTTATATAGTATTAAAATTTAAGGTATAAGCTTAATAGAAGTAATTATCTTAATTAATTACTATAAAAGGATTAACTAAAAAGGCTAGAATAAAAAGAAATACTAAATTCTACTTAAAACTTATAAATTCTAAAATTTAAAGGGTTTAAAAGGTTAAAGTTAGGTTAATATTAAGATTTAGTCTTTTAAGTAATAGGTCTTAGTATAGTAATTTATTATAAATTTTAAGCTAATTAGAGAAGAGTATTTTGCTAATTATTGCCTATTTAAAACTAATACTTTAAATTTAGAATCTATTTTTTTATTTTTATTGTAGTACTAGAAATCTTAATCTTCTCTTAAACTTATCTCCTTTAAACCCTTAATTTTTTAGCTTTTAAGATATAATTGCCTTTAGCTATAGGAATATTAATTTTTATGCTTTAGCTTCTATCTTCCTTATATATTATAGTAAAAGCTACTATTTTCTAATTTTTCTTAGAGTAGAAAAAATAAATAATAGGAGCTAAGATAAAGAGCTTATTTATACTTATAGTAATTATTTAAGCTAATTCTCTTAAGGCATCTACCTAGTAGGCTATTATATAAATAAAAGCCTAAAGAGGATTTATTAATAAATCCTTATATAAAGAAAGCCTATACTAGAATAGATATACTTCCTATAAAATGCTATAAATATAAAACTATAAAGAAGAACTTTAATTAGCAGTAAAGTTACTTAAAGACTAAACTCTACTAATATATAAACTATCTTAATGCTAATAAGGTAACTAAAAAAGCACTTAAAGATACTACTTTTAATAACTATAATATAGATTAATAAGTATATTTTATTTACTAATATTTAAAAGCTAATTTAAAGTAGTATTAAAAAGGGTAAATATTATAATCTCTTTAAAGATAAAGCATTTATAGTATTAACTTTTAAGGCTAGTAAAATTCTATAAGATAATAATAATCCTCTCTAGGAGAATATTAATAATCTTACTAAGGAAGATAATTACTAGCTTGCTTCTATTAATAAAATGCTTAACTAAAATAAAAGTTAAGCTATAGTCTTACTAAAAACTAATAAATAGATTAAATAGTAAAAGATTATAGTATAAAAATATAATATTTTTAAATTAATTTAAGCTAATTATTTAAGCTAATCTTAAAATTTATATAACTTATATTAAATAGCTAATAATTATTATATTATATTTCTTATAAGTTAAATGTAATAAAATTATAAACTACTCTTAAAATATTAAGTATAAGATTAATGCTATTTAAACTAAGTTTAAGTTCTTTAAGTAAGTATTTATAGTAATTATTTATAGTAATTACCTACTTATAATTAGCTATAAATAATCTATGCTTCTACTTTATAGTCTAAATATCTTTTCTTAACTTAAGTTATATATTTAGTATATTATAAAACTAAAGAATCTAAAGGCACTTAAGCCCTTTAATTTATTCTTTAAATTATCTATAGATAATTAAGCTCTTATATAGAAGCTCTTTAGTAAGCTTCTAGGTTTAAGTTAAGTATATAAAGATATTCTTTCCTTTAAGTTCCCTTTAATATAAAAGTAATAGTAAGATAATATTATTATAAGATTTTATAATATACTAATTTATTATAGTAACTTTAATAGATTTTAAGTCTTTTATTATTAAGGATAATAGATATAGTAAAAAGCTTATTAATATCTCTATTAAACTAGTAAACTCTCTATACTTAAAAAGATTTAATAAATCTATTGCTAGTAGAGGTATATATCTGCTATATAGGATTACCTTCTTAGGCTTTTATCTTTTTAAGATAATATTACCTTATAGCATTTAGGCCTAGATAAGGAAGTATTATAGCATTTTAAGAGTATTAATTATCTTATATTCTAGCTTCTTATTAGAGCTTATAAGCTATTAGAGCTTATTAATACTAAACCTTAGATTGCTTTAATGCTTTTAAGACTCTTTAAAGGAGAGAAATAAGTAAAAAATATATAGCTAGTATTAGCATAAGGAATAAGGTACTAAGGATTTTTATTTACTTAAGTTAAAGTATAGTAAGGAGTTAATTAAGCTAATTATTTATAGTAATTAGCTAATATGCCTTTTATTTATTATTTTAAAAAGCTATTTTAAGATTTTATATTTTTATAAATTATCTTTACTAATCTTATATTAATATAATATAAAGTTATATGCTTTATATAGATTATATATAGGTTTAAGCTTAATTATACTTAGTTAAGATTTCTAAAATATAAATATTTAATTTACTTTTAAATAGTATAATAATAAAGCTTTTACTTATTTCTTAAAGCACTTTAATTATTAATAACTAAAATTATAAATTAGATTTTATACTTAATTTAATTTCTTAAATAATTTACTAAAATAGCAGTTATAGTATAAGAAGTTTAATTATATATTAGAGTTAATAAATATTTTAAAGAATTTTTATTTATTATATTAATATAAATAGTAAAAAGTACTTAAGAATTAACTTATTATTCTATTTTAATTGCTACTATATATAACCTTAAGGCTTTTACTTATTTTATATTTTATATTTTCTTTTTAACCTCTTTAGTCTATTTTTAATTTTACTTAATAGCTTTATATTTAACTATTATATTTTTTACTATATTATAAAGTAAATCTTAAAGTATAAAAGCTTAACTATTAATTTAATTAAAGTAGTAATACTTATAAAATAGTTAATAAATAAATATATATAGTAAGTAAAATATTAATATAATATATATCTTAAAAAGAATTTTACTTTTAGGATTATTAAGTATTATTTTAAAAGTAATATATTTATATTATTTTAAAAATTTTATAAGTTATAAAAAAAGAAAAAGATAAGAATTAAAAAACCTTTTTTATTTATAGTTAAATTCTTATTAAGTTTAAGTAGAGATAGCTCTTTTAGCTAATTAAATATAGTCTAGCATTTATATAATAAAATATACTAAAGTCTTAAGTATTATACTAAAGGCTTACTTTAACTTAATATAGCTTTAATTTATTATAGCTAAGATTAATTAATATAATTATAAATCTTCTAGTTTAAAGTTATTAAGTAAGATAATAATCTTTTATAGTAATCCTTTTTAAAAATTTCTTCTTACTCTTAAACTAATTCTAAGTTATATTTTATTACTAAAATATCTTTATAAAGCTTATTTAGCCTTAAACTAACTATACTTAGTAAGCCTTCTTATATTCTATTTAACTCTTTTTCTATTAATGCCTTTTTTCTTTAGTAGAAAATAATATAATAGTAAATATTATATATTAAATCTATACCTAGTACTCCCTATTTACTCTAATTACTAGAATTAAAGGCTTTAAAAATCTTCTAGGGGAAGAAAGACTCTTCTAGCTAGTTTTAATTTAATTAAGGTCTATAGAGATTAAATAGAAGATTATAGATTATATACTGCTTTTACTATACTACTTTAATACATTCTAATATATCTAGAACTAGTATATTAAGTATATATAAGCATTTAAACTTAACTATTTATAAGAAAAAGGCTTCTAGAATAAGAATATTTAAGGGAATTAATATAATACATTTTAATTTTAATATAAGTATATTTATAGTAATTAAATGTAATAATCTTAGCTTACTTTTAATAGATTAATACTACTAAGTAGTAAATAGAATCTATTTACTATCTTACTTATTTTATTACTAGTAGCTATTTATTTATAAATATTATAGTAAATTTAGCATTCTAGCAGCTTATAGCCTTTATCTTGCTATACCTTTAACTACCTAGTAGCCTAACTCTTACTAAATGAATTTAAGATAAGTCTTTATCTTTATAAGAGACTATTCTTTAAACTCTCCTCCTAAAGGCTAAAGTCTCTCTTATATTAGATATATAGTTAATACCTTATAATAAGTTTACTATTCTTAGTATTTTTGCCTATTTTCTTAATACTTAATAGCAACTTAAAAGGATTATACTTAGATTTATTAATATATCTAAGGATTAAAGCAGAATTACACTAAACTCTTATATAATATATAGCTTCTAGAATTATTATCTTTTAAATTGCCTTTAGGCAATTATAGTAGATAATAGTATATATCTTAATATTAAGGATTTAAATTATAAGATTAGGACTAAGTTATAGCCTATACCCCTACCCTGCTCTTATTTTATATAATATATAGCTTATATTTTAAACCTTATTATATAAGAAATTATAAATTGTATTAGAATTATATCTTAAGAGATAGTAATTTTAGAGGGTAATAATTATAATAAGGATAAGGATAAGGGGGATAGCCTTTCTTAAAATAAAGGCTTTAATAATAAAGACCTAATAGATAATTAATTTAATGTCTTAGAATAGCAAGTTATAGACTAATTATCTAATCTTATTAGCATTAATTATCTATCTTTATTTATTCTTTAAGTATATATATTTCTTTTTATAATATATTCCTTGTAGTAATTACATATAGTAATTACTAAGTTAATTATAACTAATTATCTTTTAGGTTTATTACCTTACTATTAAATTTACTTAAAGTCTTAAGCTTATATAAAAATTTAAAAAGACCTAAGCTTACTAAATATAAAATAAAACTATTTTATAACCTTTAAAATTAATTTATAATATCTTAACTTAATAGAACTTAATAACTATAATGCTTATAAGGGCTAGAATACTAAAACTATCTATTTAAGAATAGTTTAAAGATTACTCTAATAGAAATTATAAAATTACTGCTAAAAATTAGCAGCAGATTAATTACCTTATTAATTACACTTACATTTTTATTTATCTTTCTAATTCTATTAGTTATTTAGCTATTAATAGCTTATCTGCTATATAGACTTAGCTTAAGATTATTAGCTGCTATCTTAGTATTTATTAGAAGAGGCTCTTCCTACTTAAAGGCAGTTAAAATTGTTAACCTTAAGTAAAGGTTCTTTTCTATAGCATTTATTAAGCTATAATAGATTTATTTATTACTAAGACCTTTTATCTTATTATTCTTCTTCTTTTATTTCTATTAAAATTAAAACAAAATACTTACTAGAGTAGTATTTAATTTATTCTTTTATCTTTAAGTATTAGCAGTATTAAAGAATAAGCTAAAGCTAACTTCATTTAACTCTATACCTCTTAATATATATCTAGCTATATAGATTCATTTATATTACTATTAATAGAAGAATAGAATCTTCTTTTTAGTTTTCTTAGTCTTAAAAAGGTATTTATAGTAATCTAATATAATAATTATATACTTACTATAGTTTATAGGCTAGCTACTCTTAAAAATTAGCTTTAACTATATATAAATCTTTCTTTAAAGAAGGTATATTTAGTATAGTATTATATTATATTATTAACTAATATAATAAATAGAAAGGCAATCTAGAGAAAGCCTCCTTTAATTCTAGGCTTATATTACTTATAATCCTAAATATTCTACATTAAGCTATATAGCTAAAGACCTTCTTGCAATATAGCTAAGTACTATTACAATTAAAAGAGCATAAAGTATATATTGCTTTATATGCTAATATAAATAATATACTTTAAAGGTTTCTTTAATTAAAGAAAGGTTTTTATTACATTTCTATTCTATAGCCTTAAACTAATCCTAAGAGTCTTTTAACTTAGACTTATTTAAGCTATCTTCTTTTATAAAGGACTCCCTAGACTGGCTTAAAGAGCTATAAAAAGCCCTTATATATTCTATATTACTTAAAGAGATACTATAATATCTAACCTTTCTTTACCTGCTAATAATATATAAAGAAGAAGTTATTTATATAAATATACTATTAGTAACCTATTAATAACTATCTTCTATTCTTCCCTAATTATAGATATTTTTCTCTTATTCTTAAGACTTATAACTTTTACAATTATTTACTAACTAATTCCTATTACCTATACTATTAAGCCTACTTTAGTCTTTTTATAATTTAGATTCTATTAACCCCTATCTTTATATACCTTTAAAAAGACCTAAATTAAGTAAAGCTTAATATACTAACTTATAGCAGTTATTATAAGTTAAAAGCTAGATTAAAAGAATAGATTCTTAAAGTACTAATATTAAGCAGTTAGCTAGAAACTAATAACACTTTTTATATAAATAGTATATATTTAATTTAATGTTTTTTTTATATATATAAATACACTTTTTATATAGATTATTATAAATAATTACTATAAATATATTATATTTATACTACTTTTAAGAGTTATATAAAAGAGTATAATATTACCTATAGGTACTTATAGGCAATTTCTAGTATCTATATATATTATAGGTATTATAAGAACATTCTAAAATACCTATAGGTACCTATATATAATATTATTTACTTAACTAGATGCCTGGGTGACTGGGCATTAAGCTATCATTAGGTACCCATGGGAATTTTAAACCCTGACTGGTCCTATCCTCAACAGAAAGGCAACATCGATAATCGTATCATGACTGTTGGCTGCCCATATAGATGCCAACGAGTGTATGCATGTTTTACCCATTCCAGTAAAATGCTCGTCTATTGTGGCATACTGCGTGTTGTTTGCGTATCATTGCCGACGAGCTGAGCGCTCAAACGGGCGATTATTGCGATACCTCCCACCACTGAGCTTGGCGAATGCTTTGATAGGCTATCAAGGCGCCTGCAAGATAGTGAAAGCGCAAGTTGCTTTTACTCTCACATATTGGCATAACCCAATGACGTATCTTATCCAGTCACATGCATATCGGCTTGATACGCTTATATTCGTCCTTTTTCGGATACGATGAAACAGGTACTCCGTAATGGATGCTTGGTTCTTACATGCATGTTCACATTGTTGGATGTAAGTAAGACGATAGGTGTAATCAGTTGATGTATGGAAACTCTGCCGGATATCTTCCTCCGTGATAATACTCAATACTACCACTATGTATTTACCCGCACCTTGCCGCAAAATCATTGGCAACACCAAGAAATTGCCTCTCAATAGATATGTGATTGGATCGCGGAAGTCTTTGTCCATTCCGCCGTGGCCAACCAGGTTCGGCTTTACCATGAGGCCCGCTCTGGTAAAACAAATCCCCCATCCAACAAATTGATCACACTTCTTCCAATCATTGTCGTCTCGGCCTCGTAGCTGTCAAGTTCTTCCTCTGTCAACTTGGCTATCAAGTACTTCCATAGCTTTGTCAAAGCGTGTTTCCCCTCAAAAGTGTCACGAAGACTACCGAGCCTGTTTATCGCCGCTTCAACAAGTGATAGACGAACGCCAAGTTGATCGACAAGCTCAATGAGCCTTTGAGCATCGCTACGAGACTCTTGGCAAATAACATATGTAGCAACACTTATCTTTTGCAATTGTCGTAGCGTCGGCTTATTGAACGTTTTCGCTTCTCGTGCAAGGTCTTCGAGTTGTCCAGAAGCATGGCATACACTATGGGTGATCTTGCTGAGGTCTTGGCGAAACTGTCCGCTGATCTTCTCCCATATCTCTTTTCTCGGCTCTTATAGCTCCTGTAAACGGGCGAGTAACACATATGCTCGGATAGCTATGAGTTCCTCTCTGGATAAGGGATTCTCGGGGTCGCTTAGAAGTTCCTGTTCCACGCTCTCCTTCGCGATTTGTAAAAGTCTCTCATCGTCGAATTTGCAGCCAATATCTTGTTTCAGCTGCTGATTTTCCTTTTGAAGGTTGGTAGCAATATCCACAGGTATGTAAATTGCGTCGAGAGTCCGCGATGTCTCTTTGTCGTTTATCTTCTGAGTAATCTTCTGGATGTCAATTTTGATGTCATCAAGTTTTGGCGCCCATTCATCGAATCTTTGGATCGGTAGGGGACTTCGTCCCATACACACACTGTCATATGATGTGCTGAGATAGTTGCTAATTTTGACGTACATGAGAGCCAGGATGAAGGGCAGTATCCAATGTTTCATGCCGAAAGGCCAATCCTCATCCTCGTCGGGTTCTGAGTATTGTGCGGCGGGGTCGTTTCTGTGCATTTTTGTTTAAGATGTCAGGATGTTTCGACGTTTGAATGTTTGAATGAACGAGTAGCCATCGGGGTGTCGTTCTTTTATTACCGTTGCAGGTCTTTGTCTTGGATATCATGAGGCTCATTCACATCAATCGGGAAGGCCTTTATTCTTTGGACAATGCATTGGCTCAATGTTCTAGTGGCATGCCTAAACAATGTTTACTATTCATGATAAGTATGTGAACATTGTTGTGTTCCGTAGTTGTTCATTTGCCATGTCCCTGAAACATTGAAAGCTTCTTTGTCTGGCCTCTTTGATGGGATGGGTCAACCTAGTGTTCAAGCCTTGACTCGGCTCATCGGGTGGTGTTAGGCTGGGAATAGTACGCGATAAGATAAAGTCATGTCCACCGCTATAATTGCATCGTTTCTTATCGCTCCACTAACAACTCCCAAACACCACCGGCACAACGACCTTGTAACCTTTCACTGTCCGTCTCACTTCAGCTCCTCTCCCGCATTTAATACATGAAAGTCGCTTGAACGAAACACCATCTTTTGCACGACCCTCTTCTTTTTGTTCACCTCTACATCATCAACTCCCACAAGATTCATCACTCGCATTAAATGCCGCAGCACGAATCGACAATATCTCCAGCGCAAGCATCATCAACTGTCCATGGAGTGAATATCAGCCCAAAGTTTCAGTGCCATCATTGGTCTTCAGATCTTGACATAATCGCTATCCGGCACAAATGCTGCATGGAGTACTACGGCTGTATCAGCTGTCATGAGGAGTTGGCAGGGCATCCCAGTCAAGTCTGGCCCAAGGCAGAGCAGCATGAGTTGGCCGTCTTGTGCGGCAACTGTCGCCTAGAACTGACCATCGCAGAGTATCTTGGGAGCGGCAACAGATGTCCTGGATGTGATGCTGGCTTCAATCCGGGATGCAGAAACCATTATGATCTGTACTTCGCGGTGTAGCAATGGAAACCTCAACGGTCGCACGACTCGCAAAGCCGGGTCACGGTCTACTTGAACCTGCGACGGCCAGGTTAATCATGACGCCGAATCAAAAATCTCTAGTGTTAATGTTCTAGATGTTCAGGCCATAAGTGAGCAAGAGCAATAGTTGAACGTAGGGGTAGAGGCTAGGTCAAGAGCCAAAGAGGGCGACTACAGATTGAGCTTCCCCAATGGCCAGTCTACCTCAAATTCACCACATTATTGAGTCACAGATCCAGTTCGTCTAGAAAAAGGCCCTTAAACGAGATTGCCGTTCGAGGGTGCTGCCAGGTGATATCAAGAAGCATCATTGACTGCCAGCAAGGAACATTACGAATATAGTTTTGGATTTGAGCCTCGAGTATCACCAGTTATTAGTCAGCGGGTTTAGCTCAGTTGGGAGAGCGTCAGACTGAAGTCAAAACTTCAATCAATATAAAACGATATCTGAAGGTCATGTGTTCGATCCACACAAACCGCATTCCTTTTTCATTTTGCTCATTGTGGCATCTGGTAGGCGCCTACCCTTTTGCTGCGATTTTCTTTGCGTACCATTTGAGCCAAGGTTCTCAAGTGGCTGTTCACTGTCGACGGCGTTAAGACTCTTGGTCCTCGGCTGCCTTCAAGCTGACAGTCTGCTTACTTTGAGGTAATATCGGCGCATGACAATGAGCAAAAGACCGCGGCATTTGTCATTCTTTTATGTACACAATATGGCAATTGAACGTGCTGAATGGATAGGTTGTCGGAGCCTTGCTTACGCCAAGAGATCCTTCCGCTTCAATTTACTCGGCTGACGGCTTCGGGAGATTAGCAGAACCCACCTAGCGCGTGAACTTGAACGATGTGCCGAGCCTTATCAGATTGAACTAAAAGCAGTCGTTGTTGGTTTGCGACGTCTAAATAAGCAACCGATGTTGACTTCTTTTCTCGATTAGCTTTCTCTGCCGACAGTCGTCTGGAGCTACGTTGAATCGATCCCATCAACGTTGCACAGCATAAACAAGCCCTTGTTGCGGTGTCGCCCGATGCTAACACGACAAAAGCTGATTGATTATCAAAAGGATCAATCGTTAAATTAAATCTCAAGGATCATGATCGACGGATGCTTCTGCCTCCGTCTCCGTCTCCGTCCGCTGGGATCTGTACCCCTGCAGCCTCCACTTCACATCACTTTATATCACGCTGAGATTTCCCATCCGTGCCTTGCGAACTCATGGACTTTTTTCAGTCTCCTCTTGTCAAACAGTCGAAACGCGTTGGTGCAAAGATGAAGTCTCTCCTTGGCCCTCTCCTCCTCGGCGCGTCGCGCCTTGCAACCGCGACAAATGGTGCTGATTCGCTCGTTGCCCGTGCAGAATCATCGCTGAAGTGGGAGCCTTGCAAGCTCGACCTTCCTGATGCGGCAAAGGAGCTGCTGAAGGCTGGTGATTGTGCGACAATCGAGGTTCCGCTGGATTATACGGATAAACAGTCCGATAAGACAGTTGAGCTTCAGTTGATTCGCTACAATGCTACCAAGGAACCTTTCAAGGGCAGCGTTCTCTGGAACCCCGGCGGTCCGGGAATTTCTGGCATTGAGACCCTCGCTTATCTCGGACAGGACTTCCGCGAGTGAGTAGCCTCTAGCGTATTATCAAGAGTTACTGACACGGTTTCTAGCATCATGGGCGGCCATCACAACATCATCTCATTTGACCCTCGGTATGCTTTTCCCGTCTGCTGAATTGAGCTACACTAACTCTACGCAGAGGCGTTGGACGAACCATCCCCTTCGCCTGCGGCAAGAATGCTTCTGCTGAAATCACCCGTCGCAGCCTAGAACCGCTGCCCCAAGCAAATCTTTGGGAATACGTAAAGAATGAGGGCTGGCAGATTATGCAAGCTATTGCTGAGTCCTGCTACGAAACCCAGCAGGAACACGGCCGCTTCCTTAGCACAGCCTTCACTGCACGCGACATGATGAAGATTGTCGATGCTCTCGGTGAAGATGGCAAGCTTCGCTTCTGGGGCATTTCCTACGGAACTATTCTCGGTCAAGTCGCCGCCGCCATGTTTCCTGATCGCATTGGTCGTCTTCTTCTTGACTCGAACTCTTTGGCTGATGCGTACCTCACTTCGACTGGTGTTGGCGGTCCTCACGATGCTGAGAAGTCGCTGGTGCATTTGTTCACAGAGTGCGTTGAGCTCGGTACCAAGTATTGCAAGCTGGCCAACTACTCTGGCAGCAGCACTACTGTTGAGGATTTGAGAGATGCTACGGTCGAGACCTTCCAGAAGTTGAAGGACCTGAAGACTCTGCCTGATGGTCTTTCATCCAAGGACTATCCCTACGCTGGCAACTCTATCTTGAAGCAGTTGAAGTACGGTATCATGAACTTGCTGTCAAGCCCCTTCAACTATCCCTCAGTGGTAGAGATTCTGTCTTACGCTTTCGAGGGAGACTACAAGAAGGCTCTCAGCATCTACAAGGAGGACACATCTGAGTGGAACCTAGGTATCAACGCATTCCAGGGTATTGCTTGCTCCGAGTCTTCGTTCCGTGTCAGCAACCCTGAGGACCTTTATTCTATGTACCAAGCTCATCTTGCCGGAAGCTCCTTCGGAGATGCCATCGCTGCTGACTACATCGCCTGCGGTGCTTGGAAGTTTGACGCTGCTGAGGGCGTTGATACCAACACGCTTCGAAACGTCAACACTAGCTTCCCAGTTCTTGTTGTCAACAACGCAAACGATCCTATCACTTCCCTCAACCATGCTTGGCAGGTGTCTTCTCGTTTTAGAGAGAGTCGACTATTGATTAACGAGGGAGTTGGGGTAAGTCTTTTCCCGTCGTTTTGATAGGCTTTCAAGCTAACACTCTACAGCATGGAGTCACATCGCATGCTTCCAACTGCACTCTTGAGGCTATTGCTGCTTACTTTGTTGACGGCACTCTCCCAGAGGTCGGCACGAGGTGCAAGCCCAACTTGCCCGCTTTCAAGGTCGCTCTCCCCAACGCGTAAAATGCTTGGTTTGGTGCTGCAGCAGAAGACGGTGAAGATGAGGATAAGGTTGTAAGACGTTTGTATCACTATATATGATGTATTAAAATGGTCCGTTCCCAGAAAAGAAGTGATAACTGCATACCGCTAGTGCCTCATCGGCCGCCCTTGTCTATGCCACCTGATAACCCTGCAAGCAAACGAGACATGAATCCTTACAAGACGGAGTGAACGGAGGATGTTGTGAATCCATCGTCAATAGAAGTGCAAGGTTAAAAATAAAACGGCAAAGGGTCTAGCTCGTATGCTTATCCTAACATGGTTATAACAATAAGCGGAGATCCAGAACCTTATGGATCAAGGCAGCCAAGATTTGTGATACCCGAACAGAAGCGTGACCAACTTTCGAGAACTTTGGTTCATGTTGCATTGCATATACGTCGTGTTTGACGATGTGACGCGTGGAAGCAGAATCAGCGGATGAACCGGCTCTCGCATCATGAGTACAGTATCGTGAGATTCCATCATAACCGGATTATCGGCGGGAAATGCGGGGGACGATGATGTAAACTGATCTCGACGTGGGGTCGGAGGTTTTAGCCGTGACTACTAAATTTAGGTATCGTGGCGATCAATCGGGAGGCATGGAGATGGCCGCGTCATGAAATGAATAAGCATAGGATAGGATAGGACTTATGGATACTCTAAATGCCGATTCTGAGGTTCTGATCCATACACGAGATTTGCATCGCCTTGTTGTGCTGTGTTGTAGAGTGAGAGAGATCTTCGAGAGGGTTACAGTCACTGCTCGTATTTGACATCACCAGCATCACATGGATCGTCCCAATAAGGCCATGGTGCGTTGACACGGCACAGTCCATCCCCGGCACATGATACCTGCTGCATATTTCTCAAGTTCCACTGATCGACTCTGATAGCAGCGGAGTTAATTCTCTGCAAAAATGATTGGAAAAAGTGTCTGCTTGATCGGTTTTGGCCGTGTGCGTGCTGGAAAAGATACGAGCTGTAGTGGGCTCACACTCCTGTATTGCTAGCGCTGACAGTGACAGTGCAGCTCGTATCGCGGCTGGTTCTGTATCGGGCTTCAATTTTCAGCTGTACTTTCCAGAAGCATCAGACACTTACAGCCACAGACTTGACGTAGTGATCTTCTCTCTTAGCCCATTAATGTTTTAGTCGAATGTAAAGTTGCGTTGACTATCTCAATTGTATTTAAAGTCGACTCCATTCCCGCAATAGACCAAACTCTCATCATCACTCACAATCAATCACCCCGCACTACAGCACTGAATCAGCTCACACTTTCACATTTCAACCACCAAAATGCATTTTGCTACCATCATCGCTACTGCTGCTCTCGCCATGGGCGTCGCTGCTGAGCCTGCCTCTAAAGATCTTCCTTTCAACGTCATTTCTGCCCGCATTTGGAGCTCTAAAGACTGCGGAGGCGACAACAACAACGGAAATCTTGGTGAATTGACCACGCATCGTGATGAGCTCAATGAATGCTTCAAGTTCACCGACAAGGTCAAGTCTGTGAGCCAGTATGAGCATGCCAAGGGCTGCAAGCGTAAGAACTACTTCTCCCCTCAAGATATAAGACTTACTGACATGTGCATAGTTCTTCTTTTCACTGACAGCAGCTGCAAGCGGGGACAGAAGACTGTCAAGGATGACCAGTGTCGCGAGACTTCTTCTCACTTCAGCAGCTACAAGACTGTTTGCAACTGAGGTTGCGCAAATCATGAGTTCAGATATGATGCATTAATGGGCACGGGATGATAATGGACTAATGGGCTGAGACGATAATGGCAGCATGGGACGGAGTTATGGACATTCCTTTGGCAAGGAGGTCGTATGAATTAATATACAGCATTGAATTAACTAATGATTATGCATGACTTGAACCAGATCCACTGTCTAAACTCCCTCGATGCTTGTCTTGTCTTCTAAGGGGCATATCCGGCATACCCTGGTCTCACTCATATCTTGAACGTGTCGCTTAAGCAGTGCCCTGGGTGAGGTAGCCAGTGAGGCCATCGAAGATGTTGGAGACGGGCTGGATGATGGGTCCAAGGGGAGTGCCCGAAAGGGTGTCGAGGATGTTGGAAAGGATGTCGACGAGACCGGGAACGATGTCGCCGATGAGCTGGGTGACGAGGCCGAGGAGGGTGGCGACGGTCTTGAAGAGGAGCTCGAAAGCAGTGCCAATAACGTTGTCGAGACCAAGGATGTTCAGGACCTCCTTGGCAACACCGACAAGCTCGTGGAGAAGCTGGATGACGAGGCCAAGAATGACCTTGACGTCGGGGATGTTGATCTTGATGCTGACGACATCCTTGAGCTGGTTGACAACGGCGGTGAGGAGCTCGTTGAGGGAGTGGACTTCGGCATAGACGACCTTGATGGCGGCAGTCTTGGAGATGGCGTTGGACTTGACCTTGGTGATGACCTCCTCTGCAGATACTGTTAACAATCTATGACTTGAATTCTGTGGTTGATCGACTTACTGATGGTGGTGGTCTGGCTCTTGACCTGATCAACAGCAATGGTGAGGACCTTGACAACACCGCCAGTGTTGGAAACGTTGACAGCAGTGATCTTCTTCGTAACTGTCTTGGTGATGGTCTGAGAGGTAGCGATGCTCTCAACCTGGGTGATAGCACCGTTAGAAGAACCAGCTGGGAGAGCTGGGACCTGACGAGCAGCAACCTGAGCAGCAGGAGCAGCCATGGCCGAGGCGGCCAGAGCAGCGAGGGAGAAAAGGCTGAACTTCATGATGGATAAAAGCGTAAAGTAAAGAGTGACTTGGTGAGATTATGCTTTGGGAAAAGAGTGACTGGGTTGAGAAGTGATAGTGGATGGTTGGGTGAACATTCCAAACCGATTGACTTTTGGAGTTTCTTATATACATCTTGAGCCAGAGATAGATGATGGGACCCTAGATAGGAGACGATACTACACGGCATAAGCGAGAGTTAGATCTTCAAGCCGTTTTTGCCCATCGGATGAAACCGACAGTTGGGATGTACTGGGGGAATGGTTCATCGCTGCTCTGTTTGGCTTGATGGTTGGTGTTGAAACACGCGATTGTGGAGCGATGAAACATCGCCAACTGCCGAGTCGATCGCAATAAACAAAAAGTTGGATTCCGCCAGAGATCGTCGCTTTGTGTTGCTGGAAGTATGACGTCGATGGGACTCTGGCGTATCATCGGCCAGGTCGAGCTACAGGGGTCTTGGGAGTTAGGGATAGCTTCTTCTGTGTCCTATAAGGCTGTGACTCAGCATCCAGATAAATCCTCCAGTAGACCCAACATATGAAGAGTTTTAAAGAACTCCAGTGATAAATGATAGTCTTATTTGACTATTGACTGGCAGTTTCTGCATGTGGCCAATTGCAATGAAAATGTTATGACGCGGGATCTTCGGGATAGCACTCTCGCCAATGCAACGCCGATCCACCGTCAGTTTCGTTAAATTACACCCGTATCTTGAGGGCACATTTGAGCGCCCATGACAAAAGCGCCCCGTGCAGAGGAACATCGCAATAGATAACGAAACTTTGCTCATTTCTGTCTCGTTTTCATTTTGTCAAACCTCCTTTTCCTTGATTCTGAGACAGCCTTTGATGACTCGGCTGGTGTCCGAAAAGACGTTGATCCAGTATGACGGTTTTGGATAAGCATAATATATTACTGTGGAGTCTGGGAATGGTATGCGTTGGCGTATAACCGTGCGGCTCATCATGTTGCCAGATTGACTCATGCTAGTCTTATAGGATCCATCTATCAAGAACAGTTCCATTGTATACGCATGATCTATATGCCACGGGGGTCGTTATGATCCTTTGCATCTACATCGGTGTTCCTATGTAAGGAAGATGAATAGATTCGAGAGGCTTCATCTCTATTAGGCATCGAATGACGTCTTAGAGCAGGAGTATTGTGCCAGAGCCGGCAGAAGCATCAATCAAACTTAGGCATGGGTCTGCATGGTCACGAAATCTCCCCCTAGCTTCAGGCAATCTATTCTCAAAGGAAAGAGAAGGTATTGATAGAGAATTCCTCGAAACATTTCAGAAAGATAACCCCGTGAGGCATTGGCCTAATTCTACTTACCCCTGATCGCCACGCGAGGAACAGGGGAAAGGTCTAAGCGTCAAATGTGACCCTGACTCGCAAGACATGACAAAACCTAATCTACAGGGTAATCGAGAGTCAAATAAACAGAATGCCAATGATCCAATTGAGTTTCTCGTCAAAGATCTAGAATTGGTGGTTTGCTTGCTGATACCTTATCTTCAAACGCACGCGGCGACTCTAATGTAAACTGAAACTTCAGTCTTGCTGTCATCAGTCCTCTTTTGGCTTCTGAGCGTAAACAACATAGCTATAGAAATGTTAGAATGATTAAGAAAACCAACTTGCCCCTTGAGAGCAAGCGAAGATTCTTCAGGGAAACTTACTAAGGCCAGTACCCATGCATCCTTGGATTCTTAATTTCCTTTCTCAAAAATGCAAGGAAGACAGTGACTTCAGCATCCGTCCATCCAAGACCTTTCCGAAACATCCTCGTTACCATGGCTTCAAGTCCACTTAGCAGATTCTCCATCTCCCAAGCCCCCAAGAGCTTCATACGCGGATCTTTGGGCCATGGGTTGAACGGAAGCTTGAAGACTCGTTCTGTGACATTCTGGTATCCGCGTTCTTCAAGCCAGCCTTTCCATCGCATGGGGTCTGTCAGACTGGCACCAAATTTCGCAGAGCCCTGCTCCATCATGGTAGAGAATTTGCGGAGGTAGCTGTCTTCGGGAATGGAGTAGTCGTCGCAGCCGAGAACGCCGACGATGGCTTGGAACTCGACCCATCCGCCTCCTCTCAGATGTCTGGTGGAATTAGCTATTGATATCGTATGCGAGAAGAGTTACGGCGTACGAGTATGTCTGATCAATCAGGGCTGGCCAGTCTCGAATGGCTAGTAGAAGATCGCGGGCATAAACGAAGTCAAAGCTGTCGTCTTTCCATGTCCATTCTCTTTCAATATCATCGACCTCGAAGTGACAGTTTGGTGGTACCCTGTCAGACATCAGTTTCGGAAAGTCTTACAGTTGTGATCGCATCGATCACTTACCAGTCAGGTTGCGTCGGTGCAACATCCGTCCCGATGACCTGGGAGCTCATCAGTCACTGCTCACCCGATGTAACCATGGCAGCAAGATTCTGTACTCACCTCTGCAGATGGAAATTCTTCTGCCATTTCGATTGACCATATTCCTTATTTCAGCATTATCAGCAAGGGATTTCTTGTCGATAAAATGCTTTCACAACAAAAAGAAGTGAGGCTTCACGAACCTGTACCGCAGCCAAGATCTAGAATCCTCTGAGGCTTCTCTAGAGGCGCCAAATAACGCTTCTTTCCAATCAGCGCGCAGTATTTAGCGTGGCACATATCAATGCGATCAAGCTCAGCCTCATCCATTGGCAATCCATATTCTGAAAATTGTTAGTCCTGGCCATGCGATTTACTCTGGGAAACTTGCCCTCTTTGCCATACACGGCATAGGTTCTTCCGCCCTCGACCTTTCCATGTAGAATAGACGATGTCAGAGATGTCAAAGACGATCGCTCGCTCTCATTATCGTAAGCCTATGTTCCATCACATTGTTGGTTAGCAAGTGGAGCCGTTTGGGTGAGTCGCATCAATGGCCCACTAACCTCATCGTCAGTGACACTCTGCAAAGCCTAGACAAATCCGTTTAGTCCGATTTCAGCCCTACAGGGAATAAACTTACAGTGTCAGGCTGTATGACCTCTTCTTCGGGAGCACGAGGAGACGACATTGCGACACTGTTGGTACCACAATCGTTTGTATATCAGAATCATGCAAAGTGGACACGGTCAAAAGGAGAAGTTGAGCAAATATCGAAACAAACTCGCCATAGTGATAATCATCCTCGATATTGCGATAAATGCCACCGGACCAAGCCTCCCGTCACTTGGGCCGTGCCGCAGTTCAAACTCCAGTTTATCACGGATATAATATTCTGATTGGGTCGTGATCTGCATGGTTGACGCACTTTACCTAGGATTACAGAACCTCGGCTGGATATATACCCACCTACTAACCTGTCTTGTAAGGAAGTGAACGCTCATGGACTGATATGATCTGAGTCCTTTCTTGGCCTTCAGTGTTGCCCCGCCTGGAACACTCTTAAGTGAATATACTATTCACATGGTCTACGGAACATGCGGTGACAGTCGCCATCTCCGCAAATTCAGACCCAGCAGTCGAATCCTTCAAGCCACATCTCGATATCTCTAAAATCTCAAATACTGACAATGGTTCATCCCAAAGCTGAAAAGGCCCTCGAAGAGGCGAAGAAACTAGTCGCCCAGCTCGAATCATACGAGGATGATCCCATCAGCCACCAAAATGTCCTCAAGCAGACGGAAGCAGTTCGTTCAGCTTTCCAGGATCCCATGGATCAGATGACACACCTAATGGAGCAATTCAGTCTCGGATGCGCTTTCCATACCATTCTTGGAGTCCGGGCATACCACGCCATGCCCGAAGATGGAAGTCCCATCGCCGCTGAGGAATTGGCTCGCATTACCAATGTGGCTACTACTGTGATTCAGCGCATTTACCGTGTCGCTGTTAGTCATGGCGTTTTTGTTGAGATGGCGCCTGATACGTATGCTCATAATGAGCTTTCACGGATCTTGAACCCGAGGGGCTTGGGTTCATTTTTCATGATTGTGTTGGAGTTCAGTCGTGCTTGGATGCATCTGCCTGAGTACCTCAAGTCTCACAAGCCTGAAGACGCCTTTGATCTCACCAAATCCCCTGCCGTGTACTCGGTTGGCAAGGAGCATCTTGGGAAGTCATACTATGAGCTGCTAGAGATGGACCCCGATCCTGAGCGACGTGAGCTTTGGAATGCCAACATGGTTGCTGTTGATGAGCTGATGCCCGTTGTTGGCATGTTCCCCTTTGCATCGCTTAAAGACGAAGTGGCTCAGGATCCTGAGCGACCTTTCTTGGTGGATATTGGTGCTGGCCGTGGTCAGTCGTGCATCGCCATCCGCAAAGACATCGGTGATGCCTTTGAAGCGAAGTATATCCTACAGGACCTCCCTGGTGTAATTGACTCGATGGATCCCAAGGGCTACCCAGACTTTGAACTTATGACTTACGATGCCTTTACGCCGCAGCCTGTCAAAAGTAAGTGACTCCCCAGAGTCGACAACTCAATTTTAGCCACACCTCTGGCTCATAGCAATGACTGATCTTTCGCAGACGCTCGCATTTACTTCATGCGCCGCTTCCTTCACGACTTCTATACGCCAGTCTGCATCGAATTCGTCAAGAACACTGCATCAGCCATGGGGCCCGATTCCCGTCTGATTATATGCGACCAGCTGATTCCTGATATGGTTGAGAAAGACAAGTTCACAGATCTATACTGGCTCGATTTTGCACTTCTCGCCATGACTGGCCAGGAGAAGAAAAAGGCCGATTTCGAGGAGATTTTTGAAGCTGCTGGTCTGGAGTTGGTCAAGATTTATCCATCTGCCTATGGATGTACTGCGATGCTGGAGGCGAGGTTGAAGAAGCCTGAGTAGGCGCCTTGGAGCTCGATGGCATTAGTATGAGACTAAAATTGGGTGGCTACTTTATTACTCCGCTTGATACTTACATGATGTTCTTAACTACTTTATCTGATGTTGGCTGCGGAGCCCAGCTGTTGGAACACTCGTGTCAGACATGAAAGTTACGACTCTGAGAAGTTGTCAGCAGCGATGATGCAATTATTCTCAACAAATAGGACAATTCCCGGTATCACTAGTAGGTTTTAGTGCTAGATGTCTTAGAGCTGTCTTGTACAGAAGGTATGTCATCAACGTGAACCTGTCGTCTGTCATCCTGATGACACCTATCACGAGCCACGAACTGGTCCTCAGTCTTACGTAGCGTCCTCCCGCCTGTGCCACATTTATGAATGACAGTCAGCTGCATAACTCACGCACAGTCCAAGCGTACTTCATCCCGACCCTGCTTAAGCCATCTGCATGTCTCTGCAGAAACGAAGTGCTTTCCCGTACGTGCCGAACATGGCTTGCATTCGGGTGAGCCACAAGGTCGCGAATACATTGACACGCAATGTACCTATTTCTGTCGTCTGATAGCGTCATGTGCAATGTTTCTGCAGCCATTACCCGTGAAGCCTCAAAACTCTAATTGTGAACGTTGTGAACCTGGCTCCCGGGTTCATCTAAACTCAATGGCCACTAGTGTCACTGGACAGACAAATGTCTTAGGGATCCCGTGTTCTTGGTATGTCAGGATATCCCAGCGCAATGGATCAAACGTCGGCCTAAAACAATATTGACTTCTCTTGGTTCGTATTGCGTGTTCGTAAGCTAAGCATACGCGGATTACGGTATGACCCGGTCACGAAGGTTAACATGGATCTGAAGATAAACTTTATCGGCATTTGAATACGGTTCTACTATCTCTAGTGTTATAGTCACGAGAATGAGCGTCAGCTCGGCATTTGGTTCAGCGCCATCGGAAAAAGTGTAGTCACATATGAAGATATCCAAAAGGGAGAATTCATGCAAGATATTTGTATTAGATAGTAAAGTGACGTCTGTGTCAATATATCCAACTGCAATTGGTATCAAAGTATATACATAATAAATCAGGATACTTGTACTATCCTCGCTAGTATTATAAATGCAAAAAAATCATTTTATCGCAATGTAGACATTAGATCAGTTAGTGACCTTAATGGTGCTGGCAATGCTGGGAACACCAGCGTTGTTGAGGACGAAGAGCATCCAGTAGCCGGGGAGGGCAATACCAGAATCATTGGGAATCTTGAAAGAGTACTTGTTGGTACCAGCACCTGTCAGAGCCAAAGGAATGCGGCGCTGATCGGTGTTGACAACATGTGTCGCAGTTCCGTATCGGATGAGAGAAGCGCTCTTGATGGCGCTGTTGGCAGTGACGGTGATGGTGCTGCCGACCTTGGCAGTAGTGGCCGAAACAGCAGTGATCTCGGGGCGGGTAGCAAGGTTGCCGTTGCCATCAAGGAGATACTGAGGTGTGAAGATCTGAGCGTCAAAGTGGTTGCTCTTGCAGCCACCGCAAAGACCACCGCCACCGTTGAAGACAGTAGCATCTGGCAGCAGCAGAGACATACTGTGATATGTACGGGGAATGGTGTTGGATTGTTGCTCAGTGAATGTGTTGGAGGAGGAAATGAACATCTCGGGCTCGAGCTGAGCGTTGGTGTCGGTGAAAGGGTTGGAGTAAGATTGACCACCAGTGATGAAGACGTTTCCATCAGGGAGGATAACAGAGGTAGCGAAGACACGAGCGTGAATGCCAGCACCGTTGTTTCCAACGAGAGCGGTTTGGGCGATGGCACCAGGCTCGTCAATGGTGAGAACGTGAGCGTTAGCAGTGGCAGGAGCCTGCTGGTAGCTGGTAGCACCGCCAAAGGTGAGAATCTTGCCCTTAAGAGCATCATACATGGCAACGTTGCCGTTCATGGAGTCAGGGTCAACTCTGCCATTCTTTCGTCGAGTACCAGCAGCCTTGGTGTCACCCTGAGTTCCCCTGGCGGTGTAGTACCAGTTCATGGCTGTGCTGGGTCCAGCCTGGAAAACACTGTTCTTCTTCCAGCCAAAGAGCCAAGCGTGGTTGTCAGCCTTGTAGACACCCTCCTTGTCCTTGGTGAGCATAGGGCCGACGAGACACTTGGGAAGGGAGGTCCAGGTCTTGGCCTTGGGGTCGTAGATTTCACCGTTCTTGCCTCCACGGGGACCGCTCCATGAACCACCGATGGTGAAAACACGGCCGTCAGAGCAAGTAGCAGATGATTGGTAACCACGAGCAATCTGCATGTCAGGGCCAGGAACCCAGTTACCGTCAGGCATGAGAATGGTGGTCTTCTTGGCATCGTTGCCACCAGTGACGACAATCTGTCCCTCACCGTCCATGGAAATACCAGGGCAGAACATATCGTGATGGTTGTTGGAAACATTGCGGTTAGAGATGACGTTGGTCTTGGGGTCCCAGATAGAAGTGAGAGTGAAGCCACCACGGGGAGTGGTGCCTTGGAAAGCATCATATCGGTAAGCAGACCAGATGACGACCTTTCCAGAGACAGGCTCAACGGCACCAGCGACGGGAATGACAGGGAAGTCAAGAGTAGGACCCCATTTTCCAAGACCCTTGGCAGGAGGATTGTACTTGAGAGCGTTGTAGACTTGAAAGTCGGCAATAGCAATCCAGGGATAGTCGGAGTTCACGTTAGAAAGGGCAACAAAGCGAAGATAGCGAGCAGGCTGAGTCTCAAAGTTGGTGATCCAGGGATACTTGTCTCCCCAGTAAGTTCCAAAGGCAACTGGCTTTCCCCAGTTGGTACCATTAGAGCTGAGGTAGACTTCATGTCGACCAATCCAGTTACGGGTGTTGCCATCTTGGCGAGGTGTAATCTGGAGACCACTGACATACTGGGTCTGCTTCATGTCAATGGTGATGGTGTGAGGAGGCGGCGTGTTGGTTGTGCCATAGGGAGTCTGCCAGAAGGTGTTCTTGTCACCATCAATGGCTCTACCACAGGGGTAATTTGGAGCCTGGCTGGAACACTTGACAGTCCATCCCTTGCGGTCAATGGGGTTTGAACCGACTGGGGGAGCAGCAGCGAACTTTCCAGGCTGTTGTCCCTGCTCCTCTGGTGGAATGGCAGTGGCTGCATTGAAGAAGGCACCAAGGCACAAAGCCAAGGTGTAGAAAGACTTCATCTTGGTGGAGAGATAAGCGACAGTCACAAGCCTAAACCAAGAGTGGCAAAAAGAGAGAAGAAACGCGAGGGAGTGAGTGAATGAGCGGGCTGGAGAGGGAGAAGAAAAGGGCTAGGAGACGGAGGATGCATATTTATTGATTTCGTTTTTATTTACGACGCCCCTAAATAGGTACATGCAGTAGACGTGCACAATATGCAGCCCGATGCAGTGTGCACACCCATTCTGTCTGTTCGGGCGTTACTAAACATGGACAGGACGGGTCAGAAAAAAGCAGAGTTGGACATTTTATGAAGGGACGGGCTGAACAAAGACGCACAGGCGGAAAAAGTCATCGGGTGCCGGGAACTGCAAGTTACATTGGCCCGTTCAGTTGAGGCGTCGACGCTTGGGCTATCAGAAGCAAACTCAACTAACGTAACTGTTCGGCCTGGGCCAGGCTGTGCTGTGCGTGCGTGCGTGATGTACACCAAGTTTAGTTTCAAGAGGCCTGAGAGGGAACTGCCATCTCGATAATTCACACCACGAGATTGGCCGTTGTTAGCAAAGACCTTACTGCAGGCTAATGTGCGTGTGTTCAGTAAGACCCCTGTAAGCTGAAACGGCGAGACCAATCAGTGGATGTCAGTAAGATGCAGCCACAAAGGCCAAGTGTAAGTACATCGTCATTTATTGTGTTGGGCTGCCCGGGCCGGGTCTGCCTTGGGTCTGGGTCTGGCCCTGATCTGACTGCGGCTGCGACTGTGACTGATTGATGATGCCCAGAGGGGTTCGTATACACGTGTGCGGGATAGATGACGTGAGAAAAGAGAAGAGAGCTCACGTGCATGGGAAAAAGTCAAAGATCCTGACTGATTGAGTGATTTAAACCGACGTGCTTATACATTTTCCCCTGTTCTCCAAGTTCACCGCTGCAGTGACAGTGAGGTGAGGGGGGACCTTTGGTGCTTGCTTATTGTTGCAACCAACTTGAGGCTGCAATATTACATATGAAATTCAATCAATGACTGAAGCGACGTGCAGATCGAATGCAAGTCGGTTCGTATAGACCCTGCTCGTGGCGCAAAGAATGCTTATTTTGGGTAACGAGACTGGCCAAGCAAACACTTGCACGTTCTCGCCCCAAGAGAAGATGGTCCTCAATAGCGTACCCCACTGCAAGGTACCCCTGGCCCTGGTGATCGGCCTAACGAGAGACACTAAGAGACCGTTGATTCGTTAGCTCGAGGATCTCATCACGAGGAGAGCCTGAATGGTCAGCGGAATTTGTCCTCGCTCTTCTTGTCTCACCCCAAAAAATAACTGAAAAGTTAGCCCGACGCGCCGGTTAAGGCGGGGAAGATTGGCCCAAGCATTCCGGGAAAACGAAGGACAATCATACAAGGGTCGACGTTACATCTGACGTCCTTGACTGCTCAGAAACAGAAACGAGAGAGGCAGCCGCCACTTAATTTCCATTACCGCGCCGTCAACGAGAAATTCCGCACTACGGGCGATTTTCACGACACGATAAACAAGTGGCGCCTCTGATCACAGGGGGTTAATCTTGACCTCGTTCCCGATCGCCAGGTAACTTAGTGGCCTAAGACCTTAGCTTAGCAGCTTAGGCTGTTGATCCGCAAATTAGCACACAGATTTGAGACAAACTCCACTGAATCTACTCCCAACGAGAAGACGGCATTCACAAAATATGGACTCTCCGTTACCTAAGCGCGAGAAATCTGCGTTTCAAAAAGTTCCATATTTTCGTTATCGCAACAACGATGACGACAGGGTAATCCCACTAAAATAGATTTCTTGTCCAACCTGAAACTCTGTGTAGAGTTTAACATAAAAAAGTATCGCGGGAAGTGGGCGGTAAATTGCATAGACAGTGCACAATTCATAATCTCAGCCAAAAGAATATTCATCATTGGTCAAATCGTAAAGCTTTCCCCTATTAAGTTGCAGCACAGCCTAGTCAAAAGATGAAGATCGCCCATGGCGTTTTTGACAGATCAGCTAATCAATCCCCGGCTGCAACCTCGGTTCTCCCTCAGATTGATGTCGGGATATCTACGAATCGTATGATACCGGTCCCTTGACGTCGTGCTCACAGCCCAAATCGTCAGTGAAGCAGACAGCGTCCAACTTATCGCTCGCAGACCCCAGCCAAATCTTAAACTCCCCATCAAGGACAAGCCAGTCTTGAGCCTTAACATCCCAGACGCTCAAGTCCTTCCTGGTCAAAGTCAATTGCACCGTTTCGCTCGAACCAGGCTCCAAAACCTTGGTCTTCTCAAAGTCGCGCAGCTGAATAACAGGTGTCTCGTATCCGGCAACGCTCGGAAATTGGACGTAGACCTGCATAGAAGCTTTGCCGGAGAATTTGGAACCTGCGTTAGTCACCACTACGCTCAAAGTATAAGCTTCGTCCCAGAGAGCAGGGTTGCCGCCTGAAACACCGCCCGCCTTGGGAAGAGCTGTCTTCTGCGCGGTGGAGTAGCCGTCTGGGTAAGGGTATTTCGATGTCTCGGCTTTGGCGGCCGCAGATTTTGCGTCGGATTCGGAGAGCCAAGAGTATAGGTAGCGCCAGATGGTTTTAAAGCTGCTGGGTTTAATCGCTTCTTTGTAATCTGGAATGTCTTGCGAATAGTCCAGAACCTTTCCTTTTGCGGGTCGCTTGGGAGGGTACTGACTTAGTTGGGTGCCTCTTTTGATGGTCGCATTCGTGTACGTGAAGTTGGTGTAGCTAAGTCCATGGCCGAATGCATACCGAGGTCGGATCTTTTCCTTGTTGAGCCAGCGGTAGTCGATAAATAGTCCCTCACTGTAGGTATCTTGCGGCGCATCAATAAAACCAGAATCAATAAGCTTGGTGACACTTTCAGGCATATCGTCCTCCTTCTTGGCGATTGAATAGGGTAAGTGGCCGCAAGGCGACGCGTCGCCAAACAAGATGTTGGTGAGAGACTTTCCAGCCTCCTGTCCCGGAAGATGAGCGACCAAGACAGATTTCACCGATGGGAGATCAATCCATTGGTCGACGAGGACAGGCCCGACAGTGTGAATGATAACGACGACATTCTTGTACTTGGCGGCAGCAGCTTTGATAAGTGCATCCCCGTTATGCCAAACGTTCAATTTGTCCGCATTCCGATCACCATTGTTACCCTCAACCGTGTACTGATTCTCACCCGCGTCAGAAGTCACAAAAACAATCGCGACATCGTCGTCGGATGGGTTCGGAACAGATGGAAACTTGTCTGTGTTGTAGAATGTCACGTCCCCGGCTTCCTTCTTGATAGCACCAATGGGGTCATCGAGATACATGTAGTCGACTGTACCCGATCCCCAACCTTGACCCAACGTGCCCTTGTTACAGCTTCGATCGACACAAGCATTGGCGCCATCAGGGTTGGTCTGCGCGCCAGTACCAAAGACCTTGAGTGAGCTCTTTGTGCTCAGTGGAAGAAGTTTGTCGTCGTTCTTGAGGAGAGTGATAGCGTCTTGGGCGATTTGTCGAGCAATCTCGTCATGGTCGTCCTGAACTTGAACAAACTGATTGACAACTCCCGAGGGCGAGTTAGGCCATGCTGCTGGATACAGAGGACCGACTCTGTCGTATGTATTGGTGTCGAAGTTGACAGAGGGAAAGTCCTTGTCCTGTTCGAACTGATACCAGGTTGCCACGATACGAGTAGCCATATCGTTCAGTCTCGACATGGGAACCGAGCCATTGAGTACCGAGCGGGTTAGCTCGTACATCCATAGTGAATTCCCAAAGAGAGGGATGATGGTATCACCAGGCATGCTCATGTCCATTCCCGCAATAGCAGATTGGACACCTGTGATTTGGGAGAGCCAGTCTGTCATGACGAAGCCTTGGAAGCCGAGCTCCTCTTTCAACAAGGCGTTGATGAGATACGAGTGTTCACTAGATATAGTGCCGTTGACCTACACCTGTTAGTCATGGTGAATGAGAAGTGTTAGATGGACCAACTCGGTTATAAGCTGTCATTGTCGCTCCAACTCCAACTTTGACTGCCTCCGCAAAAGGCCACAGATACAGCTCATGCATAGTTCGGTCATCTATGATGATTAGCCACGCAAAGCCATCGACGAGGGATGATCTCACCAATGTTTGCGGAGTATGCAGGGGATACAAGATCAGTGGTCTGTCGTCGATACATCTCTTGCTCATTTCCAATCAGATGCTTCACCGTAGCAATGACTCCCTGCTCCTGAACACCCTTGATAGTCTCTCGTGCGCCAATACCTTGTAGCGATGGGTCTGTTCCAAAGCCTTCCCAGTTGCGTCCGCCCTTTGGCTTACGTCCGATAGGACCAACAGATGGACCAAGCCAGACATTCACACCCTTACCGCGTGCTTCCTTTCCAATTGCTACACCGCGTTCATACATGAGCTTCTTGTCGAAGGTTGCACCGGCTGTGATTCCATCTGGGAAAGCAGTTACGTTGTCGGCTAGTCGAACACCATTGGCCGCGTCGTTGAGACAGAGTTGAGGGAAGCCAACACGATCAGCTGATCCAGTATTACCATTGCAAGGTCTAATATGTCAGTATAAGTAGCCGTGTACGGACTAAAGATCAAAAATCGTACCCTAGTAGCTGTCAACAGGAGTTCCGCTTCTTTTGCGATGATTCTTACCCATAAAGAGACCGGTGCCGGCTGTGATGTTGGTCTTTTCAGCCAACGTCATAGAGTCGACCATCTTCTTAGCCCTGGTATAGCTGTCTGCCCATGCTTCATCCCATCCTCCATAGGGAGCGGGATAGTAAGGTGCTGCTACAAATCCATCTGCCACATTCTTCGCAGTAGAACCCAAGGCCACCAAATTGGCCAGGGTGAAAGCAACCTTAGCGAGAGTCATCTTCAAATCAATTGAGTCTCGACTAGAGAAGATAGAAACATCGAAAGGCCGTGCGGTCTTATACTATACAAGTCAACTAGTAACCAGTATAGTACGATCAACCTTATCTCACCGAATCTAGCATCCAATTCGTACACTATCTCCGAAACTTAAGGTCATGTGCGACAGTGCCGTGAAGAGCGCATGGAATTCCGAACGAAACCTTGATTTTAGTTCTTAATTGCCCAATCAAGTTCGCGGAAATGTCGCTCTACGGAGTTGATATAGCAAAAAGGGTATATCATCCGAACGATGCAACAGGGGGAGATGAAGATCAGCTGAATTAATTCACTGCCGAAAACGGTGAAAGAAACGAAACATGCTATTCTCTCAATAGAAATGCCGAACAAACATGTGATTCTATCTAGATAGGCTCGAGATGCGTGCTATCTATGCATCATAGTTGATACGGTCCTCACACTATCTTTCCCCGCTCGGCTATATAGCCGTCGCTATACACCCTCTTCATCGCCTTCAAGGGTCGACCACGAGGTCGTTTATTCACCTCCTTCCTTCTTCGACTTGATTTTCCTTCGCTCCATTCCGATACTTGCCAAAAAGGCGACGCCGCCAAGTGCCGTCGATACAAGGAAGGCATTTGAGATACCATACCTAAACGCATCTCTGACGTAGGCGAGAGAATCAGCCGACACAACATGTTCTAAATCAGTCCCGCCTGCGGCGATAACGGCTTGTATGTCAATGTCGGCTATTGTATTTAGCCTCTGGCGGAGAGTGTTCTGGAACACGTTTTGGGAGATGGACAGACCCACTGAACCTCCCAGGGCTTGGGATAGGATGATCAGCACTGTTCCCAGGGGAATGTCACCTGCATCCAATACGACTTGGACAGCGAAGATTGGGATCTGGATCGCTATACCAAAGCCAGCCCCGGCTAGAACTTCGTAGCCGAACCATCTCGCTGTTGGGGTGTTTTGCGAGATCGTGTACAGCAGACCTGCACCAGTTGTGAAGATGACTGAGCCGGTCCACATGAACGGTACGTAGTATCCCAGCCAAGTTATAATAGAGCCGGTAATAAGAGTAGCTATCGTGACGGTAACCCCATGGGGAAGAATGTCAACACCGGATGCTTGGGGATCCACTCCCTTGACAGCCTGGAAATAGAACGGCAGATGGTAACTCTGCGTGGTCATAGCTCCTTGATAGAGCGCAGAGAACAGGCATCCAAGGAAGACAGATCTCTGTGAGATGATGCGGGGGCGGATCAGTGCACTAATGAGTCAGCGACAACGCCGTCAGGTAAGAAGGGCGCTTGAGGGGAGAAGGGGACTTACGCTTCTCCTTGCCATATTTGTATATACACGAAAAGAGTTAGAAGAAGACCAAAGCCAACCAAACAACCCCATACACGTGAATCGGACCAAGGATGTTTGGTGCCTCCCCATTGAAGAGCAAGGAAGAGACATATCAAAGCTCCTGCAAGAATCACTGCGCTTTTGAGGCCGAGGCCAAGTATCTTTTCCTTGAGGGTATGGTCGCTATCTGGAGCCTCGCCGAGGGATGGAGGATAATAAAAACAGATTATGAGAGCCATTACGGCACCCAGAGCTTTCACCATTAATGAGCACTGAGATGGATGTGTTAGAGGAGGAACTTACGCAAGTTGATCCAGAAACAGAATCTCCAAGTGAGTTGTTTAGAATGAGTGAAAACACCACCAAGCGAAGGACCGATGACAGACGCTATGCCATACATACTAGAGATTATGGCCAGCAGCAATGGTCTTTTCCTCATCTCCACAATCTTGGAAATGACGATCATGGCGCCGCAGAAGATACCCGCAGCACCGAGCCCAGCAATGGCTCTACCGATGATGAAGGCTGCTGAGCTCGGTGCTGCAGCACAAAGAATAGAGCCCCCTTCGAAGATTATTGAAGAGATCAAGTATACCCATTTGAGATTGAAGAAGGTATAGATCTTGCCGAAAGTCGGTTGGAAAGACATTTGAGTAAGGAGATAGGCCGATGCATACCAGGCTGCCGAAATACTATCAGTGGAAGAGCTTGCTTGAATGGATGGGTGTAATTTACCAACGTCACCGAGACTATCAAACTTGCTCGTAATCTTTGGGATAGCAGTGGCTTCAGCCAGTCAGCAGGAGTCCGAGAAACAGAAATGGATTCTTGCCAATGATGCTATTGTCCAGAGCAATCATCAATACACCAACCATCAGTGAAAGTGTCATCAGTACCAAGGGTAATCCATGAAGATAGGTATCCCCCTCTTCCTCATGTATCAAAACTCCATCAACAGTCCTATCTTGACGGGTACCTGCCTCGAGATCCGCCGGTAGATTCGACTTCTCCTTATTTTCAGCCCCTAAAAACGTGTTGGCCGGAGGCTTCATGTCTTCCTCGTGTCTATATTATAGTCAGGAGCCTTTATCTTCTTGTTTGGTGAGTTATACTGACATTGGCTCTTGAGGATTCATCCTGGTTTCAGCCATGATCACTCATAACCTCCCAACAATTTCTTAGCGTTATCTCTGAACTTGCCACGTATACAGACATCTTAAGTAGTATGAAAGTAATCTTTCAATGTTCTGCTGGGCATCACACCATGTAATCCGGCTGCATCGAAGTATTACGTTATTTGCAGCGTCGCACTCGCACTCGCACTAACCTCCGCACTCGCCAGTCTGAACATAAGCAATACATGAAGACCTCATAATTTTCAACGTTATTTGAACATTGGTTGCTAAGCGCGACTCTCGATGTGATCACCTCCCTTATCAATAGTTGCATTTTTGTGACAAGCATTTGCAAGTACCTAGTGCGTTCTGGGCAAAGCTTTTATGCATAACTGTTAAGGCTGAACTCCTGGGAGGTAAATAGGTGGTGGTCAGTTAAGCTTTGATACAGCAGCACGACTTCTTGATGATAGTCTTAGAATGTCTCCTCTCTACAGCCATTGGGTACACACGCTGTCTTGAGGCTTTTGTAAGCACTGGTGACTTTATCCGGATCGTGCTGACGTTGGCAGGCTTCTTTTTATCAACACTAAGCTACATAAATAAGCCACTGACTACATAGCTAGATGACCGGGTGCTTAGAAACAACCAAAGGAAAATATCCACTTTCAACGTTTTAGCATTTGGTCTCGTGTTTAACGACAATCAATAGCCTAAGAATGATCTCACCGTGAACGAAAGATGGATCGCTTGGAGCCGTACTTGGATCCGGTTAAATTCTGATGTAGTAGCCCAGTACATCAAAGTAAGAAGCTTAATTGAATGTCCTTGGCTGATTCATTGCTAGTACCGTTCTCTTCAAATTTTGAATGCTCGAAAAGCAGCGAAAGATCAGGAACTGCAGGGTAGTTGAGACTTCAACACGGCCAAATTAAAACGGAGAATCCGATGAGTCAGCTGCAACACGTACTGTTCTGACATCATCATCACGCTCAAACAGGGTCAACCGATTGATCTGAAACTTGGAAGTTGGAAGTGGACAAGAATGTATCAGGTTATTCTCGTCCTCTAACCTCTCAAATTCTGTAAATTATAATATCAAATACTTGCCAATATGAACATCAACATTCCAAATCTCATCAAATCCGCCGTCCCAGAGGCTGAGGGGCGCAACGTCCAGATCCTCTCGGACAACAGGACCAACCACAGAGACCAGAACTTTCTCTCAGGCGATTTCCCACGCAATCCCCCAAAACTTTACATAACCGGTGAAAATGACGATTTTGACGAGGTCACTCTTGCCGAGTGGAGAGATGAAGGCTTTGATGTGGAGTATATCTCAATGGAGAGCTGCGGTGATGGATATCTGAAGAAGATCAAGTCGTTGAGCAGGGAGAACTTGGGTCCTTGTGAGAAATTCGGAATTGTCGGTAAGTTTGTACGTACCTCGGAAAATTGAACAAATATTGACAGGTAGAAGCCTACGATGACGCTGCAGCTGTTTGTCTTGAGCACTTCCACATCCTCGACAACAACCCAGAGTTCAAGCTCGGCCTGCTCATTGCCTACTACCCAACTCGTATTCCTGACACCAACGGAAGATTTCCCAGCAGCATCAGCGCCCTTGTGCATCTAGCAGCAGGCGAAGAAGTCGGCGTTGTCAAGCAATCTCAAATGGTAGGTATCCAGGGCAAAAAACGCGTGAGACGCACCAAGATTCAGAGCGGCATGGGCACTGGCGGAAAGCTTGACCTTGCGTATCCCAGCTACACATATGAAGCTGAGCCTGGCTTTGCTGAGCATGACCTGGATGAGTATGATGGTGTCTCGGCGGAGCTGGCCTGGAGTCGAAGCTTGGCTGCGGCTAGGAAGGTGTTTGGTATTTACCCTGATCTAGAGCTTGTTCTGGAGCATAATCTGCAGAGTAAGTCTCCATAATTTTGAGATTCTTGAATCATGAACAGAACTGATTATCAACAGGCAAATTCTTTTCCAAGAACCTTGGCCAGGCATTGTCAACGTTCACGACACACAAGACACCGCACGTCACTTACATGCCGACTCTGACTGGTGCAACTGGTGCAGCTGAGCTGAAGCGCTTCTACTCCGAGTCATTCACAACTCCACCATCACTCAAGATCACACTCTTATCCCGCACCATCGGCGTTGATCGCGTTGTCGACGAAATGCACGTTCAGTTCAAGCATACCGAGCAAGTCCAATGGATGCTTCCCGGGGTTCCGCCAACGAACAAGAAGATTGAGATTCTCATGGTGAGCATCGTTGCAGTCAGAGGCGGGAGACTGTACCAGGAGCATGTCTACTGGGATCAAGCTAGCGTGTTAGTCCAAGCAGGACTTCTCGATCCCAAACTGCTGCCGCAGTCGGCAAAGGATCTTGGTGTTGAGAAGCTTCCGGTAGTTGGACGACGAGCGGCGCGGAGAGTGAGGAAGAATAGGGATGCGAGCGATGATGAGGGAGAGGCTGACAATGAACTGATTCCGGTGTGGAATAAGCAAGAGGGTGAGGGTAACAAGAGTGACCAACAGTAATGTGTAGATAATGACAAAGCATCGAATTTAATAGTACTCCGAAAGAATAATCCATGGGTTTAGGTCATCGGTAATACAACACTGCTGGATATACTCCGTAGACACCACTCAGTTTGTCCAGTCCAGCCTATCTTTCTTTGCCCGCACTCGGGTTCGCCGATGATTCGGAAAACTGCAAACCCGGAAGATACTGCTCCATAGTCTATAAAAGTTGGCCGATGGTGAATCTTGGTTCACGTCTCATTGGCCTGTTGACTTACTCTGCAGAAGGAAACACGGGCAAACAAGATCTAGATATTGTCATGGACTATTAAATAGGTAACCAACAGACTCAGTTGAATTGATGAATTTCATTCTATTTAAGCATCGAAATGCTATATATAAACTTGTTTCTAAGCTTAAGTCAAGTCTCGCCCCATAGTAGTCGTGATGACTTTTCCGAAACGATCACGACATTGGATCCGCATATTGCCAATCGATGTCGCAAGCAACAAAGTCCGTGGCGATAGGCCCTGATGTAACAGTTCTTTAAATTCCTGCATTTCCTCGGAGGATCGACCAGTTTCTTGTCGGAAGCATGTCTCCTATTGACCGGTATAGGTAGTTTTTCCATTGATATTACTCGCAAAGAACCACTTGGTTGTTGAAGCGGTGGTGCACGTTGATCTCGCAATGGCTGACCCCCAATTTAATATTTGGGGCTCATAACTGTCAGGGTTGCTTTGAGCATTGGCAGTTGTTTAAGTAGCAGTGTTGTGACCATTTTGTCGCATTTTGTAGAGTTCGTACGTGCTGTATTTTTTCAAGATTCGGTCAAGGAAACGATTGCACTATGTCGCATCAGCAGCCTACCGTCGTCCCATCATCGGGAGTATCAGACTCTCCTTCTGACAACGGAAGTCTCAAAGGGAAAAGCAAAGCTGAAAACGATGGATATCCAAGCGACTCCGTGCCCCCGACCGCACCAGCCCTGGCTGCTCAGCAAGGGCAGCGCATGGAAGCGGCAATGGGAGATGCGGTCCTACGATTTCTGCGAATAAGAAAGCCTCGAAGGAACAACACCTACGATCTCGATGCGGTATGGAGGAGAGTGACAACTGTTTATGGACAGGGATACTGACTTGAAGAAAGGTCGCGACGCAGCCTAGTATCTGGGACTCGCCCGATATCGAACGATACAAAGAACTGTATATCCACCCGCAGTGGGAGAACTGGTCGGCTTTCGATCCCAACTTCCGTTGGACTTGGCGTGAAGAGAATGCCGTTCGCCACAAGGTTGACTGGAAGATCATGGTAGGAGCAGAGCCAGCTTCACAGTTGTATCGGAGACTGACCTTTGTAGGTTTGGATGTGCATCATGTTTGCAGCGTTGAACATCGATAGAAATAACATCCAAAACGCCGTATCGGATAATATGCTTGATGATTTGGGCATTACACATGCCGACTACGTAAGTTCGTTCAATTAGATGGGAGACGCAAGGCTGACCGGGGCAGAATATCGGACAAACCATCTCTCGAGTTGGCTTTCTCGTTGCTGAGTTGCCTTCGCAGCTTATCTCAAAGCGGTAAGACCAGTAGAAACCTCTCGTTTGTCTTGATACTAATCTTGCTATAGAATTGGGCCAGATATGTGGATTCCCATCCAGCTCTGTATCTTCGGTCTTATCTCGGCGATGCAATTCTTCCTGAAGGGTCGTGCATCATTCCTTGCTACACGATACCTCATGTGAGTTCTCTGAGAACAAATGATCTTAGCTCTTGCTAATAATACTGGTGCTACATTTCAAGGTGGTTTTATCCCGTAGGTCTCCTTGCTGTCATATCCCGAGACATACCTAACAAAGAACAGCGATACGATTCTTTACCTCAGCTACTGGTACACTGGAACAAGAGTATGTCTGGATACTATGGAAACCACGAGAAGGCTTACTGACTTTCGTAGCTCCCGATACGACTGGCTTGGTTCTGGATGTCTTCGCAACTCGGTATGTAGAGACTCGACGCTAGAGAATGCACGAGCTGACAAGTTATAGTCGATATCGGAGTTGGCTTTGCAGCTGTTGGTATGCTCTCCATGCGTGGAATGCTTGGATACGAAGGCTGGAGATGGCTCTTTCTCATCGAAGGAGCGTTCACCTGTACGTTGATATCTCGTTCATGAAAGTCACTCTGCTAACGGAGTCGCAGTCCTGATCGGCGTTGCATCTTTCTTTCTGATGCCGCAGTCACCAGCAAGGACCAAGAGTTGGTGGAACCCGAAGGGCTACTTCACCGAGCATGAACAGAAGATCATCGTCAACTCTGGTAAGTCGTTTACCGACCAGTAACGATATCAACTGCTGACACGTAACAGTTATTCGTGACGACCCTAAAAAGGGAGGCATGTACAACCGACAAGGTCTATCCGTCCGCCAAATCTGGGAGTGCACCAAAGACTACGATATGTGGCCGCTCTATGCCCTCGGTCTTCTCTTCGGTCTGCCAAAGTACCCTGTCAACCAATACCTCACGTTATCCTTCCGTGGACTGGGTTTCAACGTCATCGAGACCAACCTTCTGTCCATTCCATATATCGTCGGATCTTGCATCACGATGCTTGCCATCACAGCGTTCAGTGAGCTTGTCAACAACCGAAGTTTTGTCTCAATGGCAGAGGATGCTTGGTTACTTCCATGCTTCATCGCTTTGATTGCGTTGCCTGACCCGATCGGGCCTTGGGCTTACTTTGCCATCTCGACCGTGCTTCTTTCTTTTCCATAGTGAGTATCCTTCATCTTAACAGCGCGCGTTTCTCTGACAGTACCTAGCACTCATCCCATTCAAGTCGCGTGGACAAGCAGGAATGCGGGGTCTGTGCAGAACAGAACAGTCTCAGCATCGTAAGGTTGCTCACTTCCATCTCAAGGTATCATTTCTAACTATGTATAGGCTTTACAATATGTGGGTTCAAGTCAGTGGAATGATCGGAGCAAACAGTAAGTCACCATGCCACCGCTTGAACTGAGTCACTGACATGTCGCAGTCTATCAGCCAAGCGACTCGCCACGATACTTCAAAGCCAATACAGGTCTACTCGTGATTTGTGTATGGATGTGTGTAAGTAACATTCATCGCCAGTGTAGGTTATGAATCCAGACTCACATCTCCATAGCTCGTTCAATATCCCGGGACATTCTTTTATTACAGGTGGAGGAACAATCAGAAGGCCAAGAAATGGGACGCCATGACCCCAGAGGAGCAGCATCATTACAGGACTACCACGACCGACAAGGGCAATAAGCGGTGAGTTTCCGTTCGGTTGCAGCGGAAATGTTATGACTTGCTGATTTATTTGCAGACTCGACTTTCGTTTCGCGACTTAGCCTTGGCAGCCGAGGTTGAAGATTTTGGGTGAATGAGGGCGCACAGATGGCTCCCAACAAATCGTGGTGACGGCCGATGTCAAAAGTGAGATTGCTTGTATTACATGTCACTGGTCTCTACTTTAATCCTTGATCAAGCCTGAGTCAGCGGGATACACACTCTTCAATTCATTACCACTTTGAGCCGTGAACCTTGTTGTCCAACCACTCAGAACCAAATCCTTCAGATTGACTTTGCTACCATGTAACATCAATTAGAAAACACCGAAACTCAAACACTGACCGAATCGCCAAATCCTCACTCTCCATCTCGCAAACCTAACCCTCCTCACTCAACCTCCCCCACCTTTCTCGGATCAAGGAACCCGCGGCCGTTTCCAAGTCCAAGCTATCTCTCAATCCGTCCACCAGATCGTGCCTCGGCTTTTTTCTCTCGAATGCTCGATCGTCGCAAGCGAGCCGAGGGTCGAAACGCGGGGTTGCAGTGCCAAAAGGAGGAAAGATTGGTTGCTACCCCACACGGATTTGCCATGGGAATTCATCATTTGGTGGTCGAAATAGCTTGGTCTACCCCGGATTTGCTCTTCAGCTTGCTCTAGGCCGGGGAAATCTGTTAAATAGCTCGTAATCGATCTTTAATTCTCCTCTTTCCATGCCTGGTCTCCCTTGAAAGACTGTGAAATCTGTTTACTTCGTTCTCAAGTTTGTCTGATATCTCTATTCAATATGGCTCTCCATTCACGATGGTCGGAACCCATTCCAAAATGCTCCCTGCAGCAATGGGTCTTTGGTTCAGCAATTGAGCCCATGGAAGAGGGCGATAAGCCCATCCTCATCGATGCAGACCGTCCAGACACGCACTTCCTTACGAAGGAGCAATTCCGACTTCTCTCCAAACAAGTTGCCCTTGGTCTCATGAAAGCCGGTCTACAGCCAGGAAGCAAAGTACTGATGTTTTCCTCCAACAACATCTACTTCCCATGCATATTCCTTGGCATCTTGATGACTGGTGCTATGTTCACCGGTGCCAATCCCGCCTTTACACCACGAGAGCTTGCTTATCAACTTAAAAACTCCGAGAGCACGCATATGTTTGTTGTTGCGAACCAACTACCTACCGCTTTAGAGGCCGCTGAGACGGTTGGACTTCCAAAGGAGAACATATTTGTTATTGATCCGTCTGTGCTTCCGCCTGTTGGAACAACACCGATTGCATCATCGATCACGAAGGATGGCCTTCGCATGTGGACTGATCTTGTAGCCGATAACCAAGCACAGGCTAAGAACTGGAAATGGACAGAGCCCGCAGATCCAGAGACGGCAGGTTGCTGCCTCAACTATAGCAGCGGCACAACAGGTGTCCCTAAGGGCGTTGAGATCACTCACACTTCATACGTTGCCAACGGATTAGGTGTTGTCCTCATTTCAGACCTAGAGCCTGATCCCGAGCTTCAAAAGCGCACCAAAGGCCTCGCCTTTCTCCCCATGTACCATGCGTACGCGCAAACATACTTCATCTCCATCTATCCTCATCTCAACATCCCCGCGTACATCATGGCCGCCTTTGACTTCGAGAAGATGCTACAGCACATTCAGCGCTTCCGCATCACAAGCCTTCTATGCGTCCCTCCCATTCTGGTGTACCTGTCAAAGCATCCTCTCGTCAAGAAATACGACATCAGCAGTGTCGAGCGCCTCGGATCTGGTGCTGCACCTTTGAGTAGAGAAGTTGCTACGAGTGTTGAGAAGCTGTGGACTGATGGAAGCGTCAACGTCAAGCAAGGTTGGGGTATGACAGAGGTTACCTGCACCAGTATGACTTGGGACCCTCGAGTGGTGTGCGATCCTTCTGCGGTTGGAGAATTGGCGCCGAACTACTCGGCCAGGCTTATGCATTTGGATGGAAAGACTCCAGTGACGAAGCCTGGTGAGCGAGGTGAGCTTTGGGTCACGGGACCTACGTTGATGAAGGGATACTGGAAGAATCCCAGTGCTACAGCTTCAACAATCCATGTTGATGAGAATGGTACGAGGTGGCTGAAGACAGGCGACATCGCATTCGTCGAGTCCTTCAAGCCCGGAGCCATCTTCCATATCGTCGATCGAATCAAGGAGTTGATCAAAGTCAAGGGCAACCAGGTTGCGCCAGCAGAACTGGAAGCCGTGCTTTTGGATCATCCCGAGATCGCAGACGCTGCAGTCGTTGGTGTTCCATATGAAGGCGATGAGGTCCCTCGCGCATATCTCGTCAAGGTCCCTGGATCACAAATCACTGAGCAGCAGATCATTGATTGGATGGAGGCTAGAGTTGCCAAGTATAAGCGTCTCAAAGGCGGCGTGTCTTTCGTGGATATGATCCCCAAGAACCCGGTAAGTGAAATCTATGAGGTCTTTGTAATGTCGCTAACTTTGTGCTTTTAGTCCGGAAAGATCTTGAGAAGAGAACTGAGGGGGAAGGCGAAGGAGGAGTTGGATCCCAACAGAGCACCCTCATCACGGCTCTAGACAGAAGTCATGTATTGGTTGCAGTGAGTGCGGAATAGAGATGGATGTATCAAGATAGAGGCTGGCAAAGCATGAGAGCATTGTGCCGTATTAGCGTAAATATACTCGTATTTTTATGGTACTTGTACAGAAGCATACCAGCTTCTCTCTGATGAACTATCATTGTGGCCGCAAGTAACTTGAGCAGGGACCAATATGCCAACCTTGGTCCTGCATCCTGATGATTACACATCCCTCCCTCCAAAACCTCGTTTTCCATTGCGACGCAGCCAAATAAACTCAAACATATCAAGAAGAGATGACGAGCCCAATGCCCCAGACCAGTTCCACAGATGCGAAACCGAACATATCCTCATCAACAAGCGGTACAACATGAGTTTGCTGAAGACTACAGCCCCCAAAGTATCTGCTTGCTGGCCCATTCACGAGATATCGAGTTTGGCTCATCGTAGTGACAATACGGGCCGGTAACTCAACACTCAGTCCATGGGAACATCTGCCTGCTGACCATCCACCTGGGCGAGGAGCCCACGTTGCTCAATCGACGCACAAAGTTCTTCAAGCGACGAACCATTCTCCTGGAGTAACTTGTCAAGAGTTTCAATGGCCGAAGGACTAGTTCTGACCAAAAGTTGAAGAAACTCGGTATATTTGACAGTCATGCCGAGTCTCTCAGCAGCTATCTTCTTCTCCTCGAGCTGGGGCGTCTCCGTGTTCATGAACTCCAGAGCAGGGCGTGCAGACTCTTCTGCCTGACGGCAAGCCAAGTGAGCCGCACCAAGTTTCGACTCAGCTTCCATGAGATCCTTGGCTTTGGCGGCAAACTGAACCATCACGTCTTGCTTATACTGCTCAGCGGAGGATGACAGGCAGAGATCTTTCGTGTCGGCGAGACTCCGAAGAAGATCGGCGATCTTTTCTTTATGGGTTCGAAGGCTTTCGACTTTGGCCTCGGCTTGGAGGGAATGTTCTTGTGCGGCTCGATATGCCTCGAGGCAGGGCTGGTGGATCTCCAGCTCGTGGTTGATATGATGCTGATGAAGCTCCACACTACCGAGATATTGCTCGTGTTGCTTGCGCAAGTCTTGCACATGCATCTCCAGATGATGATGGAAGATGTCGGTCGCCTGGATCCCCGGGGGACGGTCGTCATACTGTCATTCTATTAGCAAAGCCCTCAATGTAGGAAAGATGTGCGAGCTTACATTGTGCTGGTCAGTCATCATAGAAGTTGTAGGAGTGGCTGGCTGAAGAGGCTGCAGAGATGATGCCACCTGGTTGCAGACACGCTTGTTGGACGGGTTGACGGTGGTCGCTGAGATAGAACGGCCTCGCTTGTTGGTGGGTGGATCGGGCGTTGGAGACGGTGTTGCAGGAGCCTCTTCGGGTGAAGCAGACTCGGCTGGCGTGATGGTGTTTTCGTTGCGAGTGGCGGCGACGATACTATCTGCAGTGGCCTCCTGCTCACGAGCGGCAGCTGAGATCTTCTGAGACTTGATGGCAACCATGATGTGTTTGAGCCCTCCTTGGGGGAAATTCTCGTCGGCCATGGCCTCATCGTCGTCATCCGTCGCTCCAATCTCTTGTTCATCTTGACGCTGAGCAGTAGGGTTCGAAGTACTTCGAGTGCAGTTTGCGAGATTGCTTGCAACTAAGAAGTCCTTGGCGGCCTTGATATCGCACGGACGAAGTACGTTATGCGGAGCACGGCGGGCTCTCGCATGGAGATCATCCCTGATGGCAGACACATTGCAAACCTTGTTGGCTTCTTCGAGTAGTGTGGCCAAGGCTCCCAACATATTGCGACTCTATAGCTTAGGTTGGACCTCAGCCAACCACTCCCAAGGCTTCTGGCGCACGACGACTTCAATTCGTTGAATGTAGCGCCGGGTGGTCTGTCTATCTTTCTGGGTGCAAGAGACGTTCGGCGGCAACACAATCTCTTCAGGCTCAGCGGCCGGGGTGGCAGCTGGACCCGGAGACGGCTGGGCTGGTGAGGCTGCAGCCTCTTCAGCGTACGCCATGACTGCGACGACGTTGAGGACTATACAAGGTGCGCAACAGCGAGTAGGATGTCGATGATGGGGATGAAGTGAAGGGTGAGGAGTAAGGAAGAGAAAAGAAGAGCAGAGATATCAAAACAAAGCAGAACTACCATATGAGCAGTAGCGCGCTTGTGAAACGCAAGCACGTGACTGCAGCCTCACTCTTCATGCTGTGTAACATCACAGCCTGCATTTCATAGGTTGTGAGTCATCGTTGTCATCAAGAAGTCTGTGCTTGCGTCATGTTTATGAGGATGCCTGATTTCCTACAGTGCCAGCCACTGGCTGTCATAGATACCGAGATGTCCTTAAGGAAGGGCAACCGGAGATTGGAAAATAAATGCAAACAAACAAACAGAGCGATCCATTTAGGTTTTCAAGTGTTTGGAGACTTGGAAATCGCGGAGGTGGCAATTTGCTGACGGGAGTGCAAAGTCTCAAAGTCATGCCACATTCAAGGACAAGCTGTATCATCGTGCTTCCGAGCGCGTAGAATTCGAGTATGTTCAAATGACAAGAATAAAATGACGTTGAAGAACAAATATTAATACTATTGTGCGTATATACGTACAGATTCATTCATCTTTTGCGTATTCAATCTGATGTGCTTTTTAGATCATTCTTTTAGGCAAAGCATCTTTGCTTAGTGAATATCGGTCTTTTTACATGAGAGCGAACAAGAACATCATGGAAGCCCAAGCCATTCCGATAGCCGCGACTCCAGTGTTGAGAGAGTTGGCACCAGCAGTGGGAACAGGTGTAGCAGGAATAGGCGCGGGTGCAGTTGGGGTGACGACAGGAGGGGCAGTAGGGACCTGTACAAGTCAGCTTCTTTCATCAAGTGCTCTCAAAGTATCTGGGCTTACAACGGGCGGCGCGGGAACAACGGGTGCAGCGGATGTTGGTCCATGAGCCTTAGACTTGGACTCAGCCGTGGCGCTCGGGACGGCGGTGATAGTGACGCCAGCAGCCTCGCAGAGTCGAATACCAGCAGAAATGGCAGCTATTGAGGTCAGAGTATGCTCAAGGTATGTCGACGAGAGTATCGAAACTTACCAGCGGCTTCACGAGGGCTGCAGCTGGTGCCGACGCAGCTAACGTAGGACTCAGCAAACCCCGGGGCTTTGCAGACGCAACCGGGATCTTCAGAGCCGCACTTGCTATCTTGGATGGCCTTCAGGGCACAAGGTTGCTGTTTGAAGATGTCAGTTTAGCTTGAGAGTAGTGGTATGATTGGCTTACTGCACACTCGGGAAGGACACCGCCGCCTCCGCCTTGTCCTCCGCCCTGGGAAGTTGACTGCGCCAAAACAGTCGAGGAGAGAAAGGCAGTGGTGAAAAGGAAGAAGGACTTCATTTTGAAACTAATTGTAAGTTTGTATTGGTAGGTTGCGAGTGATATGAAGTCCCAGGTGGTCTAAGAGTGATGATCGGCGATAAGTGATCAGTCTTTCGTGGAAACTCGCCAAGGAACAAGGGGAACGTCAGCTTATATAGGTGACTACTTCTTGAGAAACTCCAATAAGATATCAAGAACAAAAGGGCAATGGAGATGGAGTGAACCACTACGCGAGCTCCGCCGTTTGGGGGGCTGGAAAGACTCCAGCACGCACGTGCAACTCACGTTCCTATTCGCCCAAGGATCAAGCTCAAGCTCAAGGTTCAATGGTTGCAGCGGCTCAGATCGAGGGTGCAAAGTCTGGAGATATCCAAGCCAATCGGTATGACCAGAGGACTAACCGCGCAAAGGGACACCCGAGGAACGGATACCGCCTCAAAGCAAGTTGGCGAGCGACCGTCATACACCAGTTAAACAGCATGTTTTCTTGTTTTTTCGTGGCATCAGTAGCTGTAGGGACTAGAAAATTGGTTGAGCTTAAGGTGAGGTCAAGCAGAGCAATATCTGCAGCACAATGTGCAGCACTCATTCTATATCGTTTCCATTGGTCAATTTCATTTTAATGGGTGCATCGTATTTTCCGGCGCCTTGGCGTTATAGTTCAAGCCCCGGCGACATTGCTTTGGTACCTTGTCAGCTTATCAGCCTTACGGCTCAAGAGCTTTCAGCTATCCATGGAGCTGACGCAGTGTTACCAAGAGCTCCTTCGCTGCACTTATCACAAGGCATACCCGGGGATGCAAAGCCTGGGGAGAGAGTCGGTGGGAACCGTTTCACTTTATCTCCTCAGGATGTCCATTGGGAATACTTTGGCATCTTGATCTGAACTCAATTGAAGTTCCGGGGTCAATGTCAGACAGAGCCATTCATCATGACTTCATCTTTAGAGGGGTAAAGCATCGATCGGCAGGGCGAGCTGCGGGTGGCTTATCAAGCTTCGGTTTGGCTTCGGCTATATCGACTGGCGCGTTCTCCGACGGTTTGGCTTTTTCTATCTATTCATCTTGGTGATTCCATTCATTCGTATAGCTATACTCAATGATCTGAGGTAACATTCCCTTCACAGCTCCAGCTACGTATCATGTCGGGGAACACGTTATCCAATCTATGTTACTGTGTCTGGTCGCATGGAGAAAAGGCTGCGAATAATTTTTATATCGGGACTTTGGTGCTAGACGTCAGCTGAGACGCACGTATTGGTGGCACTCATGCTGATGCGTCTGTAGTGTAACACGCGGCCGTCAATGACTCCTTCATAGCTCGTATCAAGCTGCAAGATGCTTAAGTTTAGAGTTACTCAACACGGATATCCCGGCACAATGCCATCATTTGTATGCAAGCTGCACGAGACACAGTAGCAGAGTAGGTATCGTGCATGGCCACGACAGGCAGGAGTTCGATGTTGGGTGGGATACGCAAGCGCATGCAACTACCATACCAAAAGCTTCAGCTTCTTACTGAAGCTGTAGGGGGGAGGGAGGCACTGATTCAATCACAGCGATGTTTGTGTGTGCGCATATGCAAAAATGAAGAAAGAAGAAGAATGCAAAAAGAGACAACAAGATTGCGGTTTATGTGGATCGAACACATGACCTTCAGATTACAATTCCCGAAGTTTGACTTCAGTCTGACGCTCTCCCAACTGAGCTAAACCCGCCAATCAACTAAGCGATAAAGAATTGGGCTTCTCGTTTAGTTTATGTCCCAAGTATTAATTGCACTCTTTTCCTCCTGCTGCACAAGATGACAATCGTATTTGAAGACTCAAATGAGGAAGAAGCCAGTCATCATTCTACTGCCGCTATTACATCTCCATTTATTAGCTATCAGCTCGTCCGATGCGATGGCGTTGTCAGCATCCACGGCTCCAGAAGTTTGTTTGGCAATCGCGTTACCTCGCGACAGCGACAGAGCCTCATGTCCAAGCTGTCGCCCCCAGAGTCAATGTTTGGGCATGTCACCAGCCTTGCCGGTGAATCAGCATCCTGCTCCTCTCACTTTCTAGGCACTCAAAGCGGCTGTTCGGGAAATTTCTTGCTTGGGTGAGGTCATAGCTTAATTGAAGGATTCGAGCAGTCTCCCTTCATCTTCCTCCGCTGTGTCAAAATTGACTGTTTCAAGCCAACAGAAACAACGCGCCTGGTGCGCTGTGTTTCTCTTCTATGGCCAAGGCTTCCTTCCATTGAATCAGCTGCTGCAATGACACCATTGTGATGCCACCGACACTGTTGCACAAGCCTGAGCAGGGCAAGCACGATCCTTCGCGTTTCATCGACGATAGCGGGTCGCCATGATTCGCAATCGAAGCATTTAATTTAACTCCCCCACCGACTGAGCAAGCGAGCAAGGAGAATTCACGGATATAAACAACGTCTTGTCAGCCCTTCACTCTTCATTCCCAGAGTTACAGGACAATTCCATTCCATTCCGACCATGGCGTTCACCAAAGTCGCGTTGCTCTCTCTTCTCTCGCTGGTCGCGGCCAGGGACGCGCTCCAGAGCCTCACCGAAAGCCCTGTTCTCGGCGAAGTCACCCCACAGGGCTGCTTCAGTGCCCTCCCCAGTCAAGCCGATGGACGATCCGACACCTTTAACAGCGTCGGCTCATGTGCCGACTACTGTCAGACACAGAAGAAGACAGTCGCGATACTCAAGGGTGTAGAGTGCATTTGCGCTGATATCTACCCGGCCAAATCTGCCAAGGTAGACGATGACAAGTGCGACACGCCTTGCCCTGGATACGCCAAAGATGCCTGTGGTGGAAAAGATGCCTACAGTGTATTCAACCTCGGTGTGAACTTGTTGCCTGGCAATGAGGGTGACAAGAGGTCCTCAGGTTCAACTGCTGAATTGACGGGTTCGACCAAAACTGCTGTTGTGACCACTGCGACTGAAGTGTCTACCAACGACGCTGAGACGACTTCTGCACCTACGACTGAGGCCGAAGAGACAACATCCGCTACCAAGCCTGAAAAGGCGTCCGCGACCGAAGCGACGACGAGCGACAGCACCGCGGTGTCTACGCCCAGCGCATCTGCATCATCTGTTCCCGACAACGCGTCCCGCAGACTCAATAACCCCATCGGCAACTTGGTTGGACTTTTGCGACGTCTGCTTTAATGTTGGACTGGTGATGGGGTATGACTGTTGGTCGCCGATGCACGGTACCAATTGAGTGATGGAATGCCCCAGATCATAGAGGACCTTACCAATGCACACATGATAGACTTAGGCTCGCGCATGAATTGATCATAAAAGTTTGAAAACCTCTGCTGATACGGTCTTCATTGATGGGATACCGATTGTGTGCTCCAGTGGATCCTCAATCACTGTGAATTGGTGGCATTTCCTGTAAAGTACGACTGCCAATTGACCATCAGCGCCTGAACAGTAGCGCCTAGAGCTCTAGACACCAACAGCAATATCTTTACGACAGTTTTCTTCTTTCAGATCTCCGGTCACTGTTTAATTCATGGCATGCTTGATAATGTGCCGCTGGTGAGAATGCGCCTGGTCCTGAATGTGCTGTTGGAAGGAAAGCGGAACGGGCCGCTATAATTTAGGGGATGTCCGCTGTTTTCCAGTGCGGCACGCGCTGTTTAGCCACCACGAATAACCCAAAGCTGCGGCCTCTAAGAAGACGGGACCAACAGGTTTCACAAGCCTCACCTTTGCCTCGATGCATTCAACCTCAACGGTAGGGACATCAGTTTTTAGATCTTGGAATTTGTCTCCGCAGCGAACGATATCATATTCAAGTAGTCATATGCTCATTAAAAAAACAAAGGGTTTGCATCACCCAGCCCAAACAAGCTGGTTCTCATCTTACGAATGACAAAAAGCGCAACTTCGTTAACACGTCAAAACCGTCGATACACCATTCGGAACCTTGATAAAGTTCGGCGGTCCAGACAACTCCTCATCAGGATGCTCCCTCTTCTCCTCTTCCAGCGCCCAATGAATTGTCCTCGGCGTATCAGTAGTCCAAACAAGCCTCATGAATATCCCTGTATATTTCAGCTCAGAGGAGTGCGTCGAAACCCAGTGCTCTACACCTCCAACCTTTCGATGCAGTCCAAGACCACCTTTTGCGCCATAGCATGTTTGGATTCCGCCAGTATGACTCTCTTTAAGACCGTGCAGCATTGCAAGTTTCTTTGTCTTTGGCTCTGATGCAAGGAATGCTTCGAGGGGTTTTGCGTCGAGCTGCACGCCGTGAGGAGAGTCCAGAATTGCTTCATGAACTTCTTCGCCGTTGACGGTATGGGACCAGATTATGGCGAAGACAAAGTTTAGTTCGCTTTTGCCGAGGATCATCAGTGGTGTAAACCATCTTGGAACAGGGTCGCCTGGGTGAAGGTCTGGTGAGTTCCAAGTTGTCGCCGATGAATCGAAGTTGTTGATGATTTTGATGGTCTTGAAGTGATTCCATGGCTCGATGATGGCAGCGCCAGGTGCTGTTACTATGACGGGAATCTCGGGAGGGAACGTCTTCAGAGTTTGTGGATGGAGATGATCGGAGTAGAAGAAACCCAGAAGAATAGCATCGAGTTGTGTTGTCGACTCTTGGGCTTGAGCATCTGCTGGCAAATGCGCCGAGGCAGCTTTCTCGATCTCGCGAATCAGATTCTCGAGGTCTTCAAAGGTCGAAATACCCTCCTTCTCAACACGAGCAAGGTGTACGATCCATGGATGTCCGACATGCGCAGCTCCATTCAGCCATGGTTCAAAAGCAAGATGGTAGAAGACCTTCCCTGTAGCAGCCCTCTCCGCCTCGGGCCTGGGGAATGACATCAACCAGCTATTATCGCCATTTAGAGAGGTAAGAATCGGTCGGAGCGGTTTGCTAGGGTCCGAGAGGTGTTTCGTAACGGTTTCTTGCGGTGATTCAGCCATTTTGTAGTTCGATAGATGCACCAGTGAAGTTCGGCATGTCGAAAATGGTCTAAGGTTGAGCTTAAGAAGTGGAGGAGTCGATGACGGCATGGGGCGATGATATCCTTAGCTCATTCCAGACAAAGCGGCAGTGCGACGTCGAGACGCCCGCTCATCTTGGCTAGTTGGTGATCTACAGGGTATAGCCTCTTCATCTCACGGGTCTTTCGGTGAAACGGGGGCACGGGACGGTAACACTAAAGTTAGTTCAGGGCCTACAAGAAACAGTGCCATGATCACGGTAACTCTGTTGCATTGTCTGGCTAGAGAAAAATGCCTCGTAGGAACCATTGTACTCATTGACTTTGTCGCCAAAGAAAACGGAGACTCTGGGACAACAGGTTGAGGTTAGGTCAGAACTCCTGTTGTCTCACCAGCAGTTAGCAAGCGAACTAAAATCTCATCGACCGTCTAGAGTCTAGACGTCTCCCCGGGGCAAAAGCGGGATTCCGGCTGGTATGTCCGCAACGCCGGAAAGGCTACACTGAATCGATTGGGCCTGGCGTTATTTCATGGAAACAAGCATGTGATGTTGGCAAGTGAAGCATAATCAGCCTGGGAGTTCTTTGACTCATTGTCAGCAACAGATTGAACAAGCATAATCCAGGACCAGAGGCCTGGGCTGCAAGACGTACAAACACTTCGCGAATGCAGGTGCCAATCCCTTGGCCACATCTTCTCCCATCATCACATGGGGATGAATTAGCAATCTTATGCGTAAACTTACGTGAAATTGCGCTGTGGTGTTGACCGCAAGATTTCCACTTGATCCTCGGCACTATTTCCGACGATTTCCTTCAGTTGTCTTGATTCGTCAATCTTCGCAGGTTGCATCGAGCTGCCACTTACCCTGTATGAGTATAGATCAAGATGTCAATTTCCATTTTGCGGGGGTATTGCATACATTTAATTAAAGAAATATAAATCGGCAATCAGTCAAGGCACTTTGTCAACACTTTTTTTTTACATCTGGCATGGCAGGTTGCAGACTGCAGAGTTGTACTGGAACAGATGGAGACATGTCAATTCGACCATATCTGTCTCCATTACTCCGTAGAGGCTTAATAATTGGGTCTTGGCATTAGCTCAACGGTTCACAGAATTAAGAAAGACACACACTACGGGCACTACAATCGATACACCAAAGAACACACCAAAGCCATTTATGTCTCATGCGACTGCAAAACCACTGTAGTCTGTACCCATGTTCTCAGCTAATGTCGGACCGACGCCAAGGATTCACAGCTGGAGGAAAGTAATGACGATTATGGCCGATTGACAGGTTCAGCCTTCGCTTGTTATACTTTCATCTTCATGAGGTGCAGGCATCCTAATTGCTTTCATGGAGGGGTCCTGCAAACCCCCCTCCTCACCTCGGTCCTGATTAATAAAGACATTATATTCTACCCGAGGCATGGTCTTAACTCCGCGGGCTTTGATCTGTTGATGAAAACAGAAGCACTTTCGCCCAATTATTGGTAGTCACTGGATGTTTAGTTGTCTCACAGATCGATAAAAACGCCAAGTGACTTCTTTTCTAATTAAAGAAGGTCTTAGTAATGACCCGCTCGGGTTGTAACAATGCCGAGGGATATGCTACTCCAACTTACTCAGTACTATGGGGCAATAGTCCAAAGATGATGAAGATGAGATGTCTGTATCTGTGTATCTTCTAGATCATTATTAATGTTAAACTAGGTGCTGTTCATCGGGCTGAAAAGAGTAAGTAGTTCGTTCCAGATTATAAGCATGAGGGCCACGAACCGTTACAGGGATGCAACAGGCTGGTTAGAGACAAAGCCACATAGTAGCGTCGTCATAGCGTTCAAAGGACGTCCGGAAATCATTCCTAGCGATGAGATCAGGGGTCCAATCGATCCAAGTACAGCCAAGTCTTGTCTGTTCCAAACAAAGCCACAAAAGTCGTGCCACCAGTAGCGTCCCGGATACATGGGAATAGCTTCCTAGTTCTTACTCCAGGTCTAAGAACCATTGGTCTGGCCATGCTAAGTCTCGATCGGTTCTCGGAGGCTTTTCGTCCCAGCATCGCCAACGATCACCGCTAACAAGTACCATAAGAGGAATGAAGGCTTCCTTAGAAAATGAAGCTATCGGGCTTTCGGGAATAGTGCCATAGGCCCTGATCGGTATCCAACATAAGTTTTCAACATAACATAACTGGTGGGTCTGAAGGTGAGGCTATCCCCAATTTGGGGCCTATTAGTGATAAAACGTTAGTTTTTTGCAATTTCTACTTGGTATTAAGTTATATAAGCTTAAGGGATATACCTTTTCTACTGTAAACTCCTTAGGGGAAGGTTACTAAGGAAATATAACCTAAAAGTTAATTTTTTAGCTAAAAAGTTAATAGAGTAATATAAAGGTCTAGACCTTTACTTTTACCTGGTTTGCTAAATATAACTAGAAGGCTAATAAGGCTATACTAAGCCTATACTAAAACCCTTAAATTAGGCCTCTAAAAATAGATAATTCTAACTCTAACTATAGTAGTAATAAAGATTAAGATAATCTTAAGGACTTCCTATTTATATAGATACTTAAAGAGATTAGCTAATTATAGCTAGATTAAGAAATGCTATAAATACCTTATAATCCTATTTTAAGATATATTATTAACTCTAAAGAACTATTAGTAGCTGCAGTAAAGGCTTAAAGACTGCTCTAAAGCAGCCTAGTAAGGTTCTTTAGAATCTTTAGGGTTCCTAGGGAGGTCTTTAATAAATTAGTTAAATAGTTAAGGGAGAATATAGTGCTAAAAGATATAAAATAGTAGACCTTAGAGTAGAAAGTTATAATATTTCTATATATAATTAGTTAGAGTATATCTTAGTACCTTACAGTAGACTTCTTTAAGATAAGCTAGAGTATAATCTTAGTTATAGTAAAGGTAGCAGTAGAGGCCTTCTTAAAGCTTTATATATACTTTATTTAACTTTCTAATAATAGCTTTATTTTCTTAGAAATAATAGCTTAGTAAAGCAGTTAGTATTTTTATAGCTATATTAATATAATAGATAGAATTTACCTTATTATATATATTCTTAGTAAGGAATAGAGAAAATAGTATAATAGAAAGTCCTTAATCTCTTAAAATATTCTTTATGCTATATAGCTAGATAGGACTTTCTTATATATTCTTACTAGCTATAAGAGCTTAGTTAATAATGCCTTATTAATATAATATGCTTGCTTTAAGAGTCTTAAAATCCTAAAAAATTAATTCTATATTAGTAATGCTAGCTTTAGATCTTATTAGGGACTTATTATTCTTTATGCTAGCATTAAATATTATCTAAATAACTAGAAAATAACTTATAATAGACCTTAAGATAAGAAGGAGCTATATAATTTCTATTAATTGCATCTTAGGATTATTATTAAACTTGCTTTTAGTTATATAAAAAGGAAGTTCTAGATCCTTTACTGCAGAGCGCTAGAGTATTTTATATATAAATAGATCCTATTTATCTATACCTATATAGGATTAATAAACTTTATTAGTAGCTATAAGGCTAATAAAGAGGCTAATAAAGAAGATAAGAAGAAAAGGGAAGTCTTAGAGGAGGTTAAAGACTAGGCAGATAGATATATATAGTTAGAAAATGCCTTAACTTTAAGGTTAACTATTGCAAATAAGCAGTAGAAAGCTTATAAAGAATATTATATAGAAGTCAGGGAGGTTAACTGGCTTATTAGAGAGCTTAAAAATCTTAATAAGAGTAATTTCTCTCTTTAAAGGTAGTAGTAATAATAAGGGAAGAAGGTTATAGTATTAAAAAAAGCAGCTAGCTAGGTAGGAAATAGGCTTCTTATTTCCCTTAAAAAGCTAATCTTATAGGTATCTTAAATGTAAGGTAGTTATAAATCTTATAGCCCTATTTTAAAGGTTTAGTATTTTTAAAAGTAAAGGTTATAATATTATTAATTAATATCTAGTTTTCTTTAAATTCCTAGAATAAACTTTCCTGCTTTTAAGCTATTAATTAATATATCTATTATCTTCCTTTACTAATTATTTAATATTAAAATAAGTTAAGGTAATAATAGCCTCCTTATTAGGCTAAAGTGCTTAGATATTATAACCTTACCTCTTATTAGAGGCTACTGCATTTTTTTAGGTGCCTACTACAGTAATGCTAGTAGCAGAGTTATAAGAGCTATATGCTAATTTAGTAGCCTAGCTACCTAGAATAACCTACCTTTATCTATAATAGAATTTCTTTATAAATTTAGTATTTAAAAATCTACTAAAATTTAAAATTATTAATTTACCTTTAAATACTATAAATATAAAATTTAAATTTATTTAGAGTAGATTTAATAGTTATAATAATACTAGTAAGTAATTAAGGCTGTTTTAGGTACCTAGCCTAATAACTTAATTTAGGTTAATATAACCTATAAAGCTAGCTTTTTCTTAGCCTTAATACTAATGTAGCTGCATTACTATCTTAACCTATAATGTAGCTTCTTTATAATGCTTTCTTCTTTATTTTATAACCTTATAATACTAAATTAAATAATTTTTACTATTATATTTATTTCTATTAACTAGGAAATATATATTTTACTTTCTACTGCTAATAACTCCTCTAAGAAACTGCCTATTTCTATATCTTCTCTTAGAGTTGCTTTTAAAGCCTCTATAGTATATCTTTTAAATAGCCTCTTTTTAAACTTCTTCTCTAAACTATTATATCTTATTATATTATTTTAATAAAAGAATAACTAGTCTTTAAACAGTTTAATCTCTTTATCTATTACTATATCCTTAAAATATTCTTTAATATTATAGATTATAGCTTTTATATTTATAGCCCTAACTATATAGTAAATCTAATAAGTAGTAAGTATAGCAGTTAGGGTTTTACTAATATTTCCTAACTAACTATAACCTTTAAGAACATTTCTATATTACCTCTTTATTAGTAGCAGTAGCATTTACTATAATAAAGTAATAGAAGTATTATATTTCTATTTTTATACTAATTCTATTATAGCAGCTTAACTAGAAGGTAGCCTTAGTATGCTTATTGCTGCATAGCTACTAAGAACAGTTACTTCTTTATCTTTATTCTCCTTATTATCTTTATCTTTATTATTACTTAAGATCTTAATTATAGTTAAGGCTAATAACCCCTCTATATCTATAGCCTTAATAGCAGTAAGTTTAACCTCCTTCTTGCCTTTAAAGGCTTACTTATAAAGCTAATAAAATTATAAACTATTAAGTTTAAGATACTTAGCTAGTATAATATATTTATTAATAAAGTATTCTTAAAGCTTATTACTTATAAGAATAGTACTAGTATTATAATTATATAATATACTACTATTACTATTAATTATAAGAAATACTTTTTAAATCTTTAATAAGTTATTAACCTTTCTATTAACCTTTATATAATTAAAGCTAATAGCTAGAAACTCTTTTAATAGCCTAAAGGTAATATTTATATATACTTACCTTATATCTATAGACTTTTTACTACTTAAATTACTTCTATTTTAAGCCTTATAGTATAGCTTTAGTAGTATTTATATTTAATTATTATTCTATCTTAGCTATAGCTTCTTCTTCTTTATTAATAATAAAAGTAGTACTTATTATAAGGTCTTCTGCCTTAAGGCTAATAGCAGTATTATACTTAGCATTATACTTAGTAAGAGTAAATTATTATTATTAGTAAAAGGGTCTTCTTTAGTAGCTTAGCTATTTATAATAGCCTTAATTATAATTTATAAGCTAGCTGTAGGCCTTAGGGTTAGGATCCTTAGTAATAATAATATAGTTACTATAGTTCTTATAGGTATGCGTTTTCTATGGCAGAAGGTAATTAAATCATTATAAGGCTAACATTAGCTTCCTAGGAAAGGATCTAGCAGATCAGTTAGCAATAAGCCTGCCTAGACTGACTGATCTGACGGGATCTACGCTACATTACTCTTGGAATAGGGATTCTAGAGGTACAAGCACTTTATGCAGCGAAAAATAAGTACCCTCGTTTGACCCACCTAACATGTTATGTTGGATACCGATCAGGGCCATAGGGCCCGATTTCTGAAGCGAGGACCTCTTGCAATCGCACTAATCTGCCGTGCATATAATCCCTGTCGTTACCCCTGAATCTGTGATAAAGCTCTGACCTTTCAGGTTATCGTCTTCCCTGGAGGATTATGGAGTACGTGTACCTAACGTTAAGCGTTATCTATGGTGGAAAATAGCATCATGAACTTTTGAACGAGCTTGGCGGACGGGATCAGCGACGGCTGATTGTACGCTCTGACAGTGCCTCACAGAATATCCTGTATATTTGTGGCTTTACGTTACAATCATGCGATTCCCTGCGTCCGGGATCTTGGGTCGAGTCATTATCTGCAGCAGGGCTTCAAGCCACCAACTTGACAGCTTCGCGTCAGCAAGAAGCAAAAGTTCGCTTAAGTTAGTGGTTTCTCAGATCTACGCGGGGATTCGATTGACTCCAGCTGTGCATGCCACGCAAAAAAAGAGCCTTTGGCAAAAAACATTAACTGGCACGACACTAGCAAGCCATGGTCGACGCTTCAAACTGAAAGCAGTCACTCGAAGCGCTGGGCGCAGATCCATCGATCGGGCTTCACGAGTCAGCACCCCTGGCCGGGCTAGGCGTCGGCCGCGAGATATCCTTGGTTCGCGAGCCCTCGATAAGGTTCACTAGACCGTGCTACTAAAAAGATGGGATGGGTGGAGAGTCAAAACGCGGGGAATGAGACAAACTCTGTAATACCCGACGGATTTGGAGCCGTTACCAAAAAGGAGAGGGAGTGCCAGGCCAGGCCAGTTGAGTTGCTCAAAATGCCAGCCCTGCGCTGCCTGGACCTGGACTAGATTTCGTATTTGTTTTCTGCGCTTGTGAGTGTGGGTTTCGACATCGCATCGCCCATCATGCTTGATGAGAGCGCGACGTCAGTGGACCCCAAGGGTCTAGGGCGTGTTCTGATCGTTGTCTCCACCATTTTCCTGATCCTTACAGCGATAATTGTTATTCTGAGATGTGTTGTTCGACTAAAGTATCGTCTCTTTGGTACCGATGATGGTCTCATGCTTATCGGATGGGTGAGTCTGTGTCACAGTGAGACAAGACAAGACACAGTACTAACCCGGTCAGATACTACACGTTGCATTCACTGCTGCCGGCTTGCGTGCCATTTACACAGGCGTGGGAACAAAAGACAAAGACCTCAACGCATACCTGCAAGTCGATGGTCGAAAGGTACTTCATCTCGAGTATCAACTCAACGCCCCTGCTAACCAGGACGCAGTGGATGTGGATTGGCCAGATAATTTACAGCTTCTCATTGACGCCTCTCAAGTCATCCATCTGCGTTACTCTCCTACGCATCGCCGTCACCAAAACTCATCGAATCATTGTCTGGGCAACTCTCATCTTCACCATTGTCACCATGATGTACAACACCATCGGCACCTTTTTCGCATGCATGCCGATCTCTGCCAACTGGAACGACCGAGAAAAATGTTCTGTACCATTCTTAATCAGTCTAGGCTATGTCGTGTCCATTAGTGCAGTTATTTCGGATTGGATTTGTGCTATTTTGCCTATCTTCATGCTCTACAAGTCCCATATGAGGAAAGCCACCAAGGTCTCTGTCAGCATTATCCTTGGTCTGGCTGCACTGTAAGCTATAATGTCATATTCAGTTTTCATGCCTAACAATGCAATAGGGCCTCGCTCTGTACTATTGTTCGACTACCTTATTTGAGCGCGTTCTCGCATCCCGACAATTACTTATGTCAGTTTCCCAGGAGAACAGCCTTTTGGTTACCATACTAACAGGACTAGATAACGTCGGAAACATCGTCCTATGGTCTACTCTCGAGTCGGGTTTCCATTTCGACTCATCGACGGGTAGCTCCCCAGCTCACATTACGCCATTTTCTGGAACCAGTAGAGCCGTCATCACTTCGCAATCAGTGTCGGCAGCACGCCGAACTCACAGGGGCGAGGTTGGCGATAATTGGGAGCAGCTTGATGATGTTGAGGGCACATCCAGCCAGAAGATTTATGTCAAGGTGGACTTGGGGATGCAGTCTTTGGAGAGACCAGAAACATCGAGAGAGTCACACGGGTCCCGTGAAGATTTGGTACATCCATAAACAGACTTTTAATATCATTTGTATTCTAGCTAGACTCTAAATAAATGGGACAATAGTACAGAGAAATTTGCTCAGCCTTGCGTGTCGAGGTTCTATGTGCTGGTCGTACGCTAGGTCGAACGTTGACTTCCGAGGCCAATCTCATGAAATCTTCATGAAATATTGATTGGAGAACTCATTAATTGCAAAACTATCTCCTGCAGTACAGCTGACATTGTTGATCTTCTCCCATGCCTCCTTTTATCTGTTGGCTTATCGTATTGCAATGCTAAGGTACTTCATTTGACCGGCACGTGTTCAATATCCCGCAAGAAAGGTCCAAGCCACTCGGTCAAAATTGATTGATAGTTAAAGCTTACGACATCTCAATGAGACATATTACGTCAATACAGTGAGATATCTCAATTAACTTCAGCTTTCGGAAGGCAACATGCACTCGGTCAATAACACATTTACTTTTTCCCTCTCTTAGGCAGAATAGGCTTTAAATTTCCAGCAGCCAATATTAACTGTCGATAATTAAGCCATGGAATATATGGTTTATCTATGATGAAACCAATCTCATTCTTACGGGTATATAATCAGGCTGTGTTCTCTTCAGTGTAACTGCGGCAGACGACCAAATAACCCCGTGTCTTCTCAGATCCACTCAAACCTTCAGTCTCACCAAAATAACAAAATGGATATTACATGTTGTTGTTTTGGTGAGACTGAAGGTTTGAGTGGATCTGAGAAGACACGGGTTTTTTTGGTCGTCTGCTGCAGCAATGCCAAGGTTATGATCTACTAATTCGCTCTGTTACACGGCGGTTGTTAGTGTCGGCTATGGGATGTCTTGGCGATGGCTTCCCCACTCGGCACTGACTGACTCTCCTCTTTTGGTGCCCAACCAACAGCGATTATAATCTAACTTCATCTTGCAATACTCAAGAAACTCGGCATAACTCTACCGAAAATATCACTGGCCAACACCATGCTTTCATTCTTGAGATCGTCAGGGCCAGCGCGCACTCAAAATGCCCAGAACAACCCAATTCTATACGAAGGCGGCAAGTCTTCCGTCACCTTCTCGGGACCCGGCTCAAAATACATCATGACCCATCGGATCCCTCCAACAGACAAAGAAAACGGTGCATCAATCATCGCGCCTCCGTTTCACTATCACATCTACCAAGATGAATTTTTCCGCGTCCAGTCCGGCAAGGGGAACTTTTACCGCGGCCTTGATCCCAAGCCCTTTGCCGTCCTGTCCGACGACCCAGATGGTCAAGCTACAGCCTCGGTGAAGGCTGGATACTTCCACCGCTTCGAAAATGCGACCGAAGGCAGAGATCTCGTGGTGGATATTCATCTGACTCCAGAGTCATATGAGAACGAACGGCAGTTCTTCAGAAACTTCTTCGGTTACTTGGATGACTGTAAAGCGTCGGGTAGTGCACCTAGTATTTTTCAGCTTCTCGTCTTTCTTCACAGCGCCGATACCCCATTGGTAATTCCGATTCCCTGGGAATTTCTGGGTCGGGTAGTGAGTCGGATCTTGCTTACAACTGCCGCCTACTGGGGAAGATTTGTGCTGGGTTACAAGCAGACGTATCCGGAATACTATGATGCAAAGAAGTCGATATAATACGGTAACGGGCATCAATGAAGACAGTTTTGAAGTAGGATGTATAATTTGATATATGATCCATCTTTTTATTTAAACACGGCTCAAGCCGCTACACCTACAATGTCTGTCTCCTTCTTGACATCCTCTTCCCTCCTCAAGCTTTCAGGACCATCTTGAACTTGACGAACCTCGTACTTGAACATATCATTTGAGGGAACCGAATTCCTGTCTCGCATCTTATCCGCAGTCTCAATTCCGATCACAGGAACTCGGTATTCATACTTTGCACCAGGGCCTCCTGTCTGACCAGGGACAGCATAGGGAAATGGTAGATACTCAGGCATAAGTCCAAGCTGTCGGAGCGCAGTGCCTTGATCCCACGAGATGTGTTCATGATATAGGCGATCGCCCCGGATGTTGACAACGGCCGTGAAAGGAATCTCTGCTCTTTGGAAGGTAGGCGGAATACCAGGTAAGCTACGGGGAAGCGAGTCAGCATGAAAAGCCATGATAAGCTCGAAGGACAGGGGATCTTACAGCCAGTCAATCTCCCGATCGTGGGTGAATTTGTAGATAAACTCATCAATCACACGGTCAATGCCTATCGTGCGACTAATAAGATCAAGCGTAGTATCCAGGGAATTGTTGAAGATGAAGTTATCTCGGTAGAACTTGGTGAGACTGCTTCGGCCGATACCACCAGTCAACTGGATATCGTTAGTCAATTGAACGTCTATATGTTCTGGGGGAGGCCAACAGTTGGAACATGATTCACATAAGGTTCCTGGACCATTGTGCTCATCGTATGCTGCACCGATCGATCACTGAACTCGTACCAGGTATGCTCATCCCAGATAGCCTCGAGGTCAAAGAAAGGTCCGTTGAGTTTGGGCTTCAGGAACTGGAGATTGCGGGTGTGAGATACCGACTCTGTAGTGTAGTGAAAGTGGGGGTGCCCTGGAGTCGCGAAAGCATAGCTTGAAGACTCCTTGTAAGGGTACTTTGATTGACTTGAGGGCTTGAAATCTTGACCGGCAATATGCTTCAACAGAGGCTTTTCGCTAGAGGCCAGAGTCTCTGTCGACGCTGCGTCAGCGTAAAGAACACTGGCAGCGATCTCTGGGGTTTGGTCTATTCCAGGAGCAGCAATGTTCCATAATTTTGGCTCATACGCTGGAAACACGTCAGAATGCATGGAAAACGAGATGAACACGCATGAAAGACAACTTACAGACCAGGCCAACTTTATCGTTCAGGTCACACTTCTCACATTGCTTCAAAGCATCGATGGCTTTTTTGAGAACAACTCCGCTGTCCTTCCCTTCAAATGCAGCAGCTTCAATCTGCACAACAGCATAACCTTCTTCAGCCCACTTCACCAATGAGGAAGGGACACCTTCGTAGAAAGCCAATGGACCCTCAGTAGTGGCGGAGAGAATAATAAGACCGGGGCCGTGGCCTCGTCTAGAGAGTGGGTATAGCAATGACAGACCAGGTCTCAAGACCTGGAGATTGATGGATGGGAGAGGGGCTGGTGGCTTGCTAATGTCCGCGTACATGGCTTATGAAGTGTAATGAGACAAGATATAATGTGATACGATTCAAGGAAGATATATGCTGAGCAAGAGTGTTGATGGAATTGCTGTTATGGTCATGGATCCGACTGAAGCTATCATCGTCTTCTTAAGCAACGAACAGCAGCATCGAGAGGCAACCAATTTCAGTTGTCTATATCCGGATTGCCGAGATATCATGAAGAGCACATCGTCTGACCTCATGACGGAAGCCATTTGAGTTAATGGCCACATCTTCGTTCAACTATACCCGTCGTAGACACGAGGTCATTAGCAACGATTACAATCAATTAAGTCAGATACGAGGGTGGAGTTGACGAGATAGAGCTAAATGATAGCGCTTATCCCCCCCAGATTTTGGTTCTGCCAGCGGCTGCGCCCACTGAATGATAGCGGGTATGGGCACCTGGAGCGTGCGTTTTCCGCTGAGCGGCCCGCAACAAAGTATTTGGAAAGCTATAATTACTAGTCACCACATACCGCACATGTATAAATGCCGCTGTCCGACACGCTATGCATTGATTGGCTTTCAAAGATACGGTAGTTGAAACAGATCTGTGAGGCTGATGATAAGCGCAGGCGTGAAGACTCACCTTGCTTTGTGGCTTTGGCATCATGGGACTTGTAACCGCGTCATAACAGAATGACACGCCTTTGCTTCCCGTATTTCAGTTGTCCCTGATAATACAACCGCCCATATAAATTATCAAGATATGTAATAATTGCATGAATGAGCACTGGACGATATTGAAAGGCGCTGCCTGCAGTGTAGAGCCCAAAAGGCTGGAAAATAACACAAACCAGCGGTTAGATGAAATGTCTGTCACCCAGTTCAATAAAGGCATCACAGTAAGAACATACGCCATCCGCTAGCCGACATTCCTATATCTTGGTGTTTCCTTGGCTCCTTACCCGACAGCTATCAACGAAGCAGTAATGCAAGTCTGTAACATGATAGAATCGACACCAATAGCACGGAAAATGCGTCCCGGGAGTCTGGCTAGATCGCGACCCCTCACAACGTGTCCCAATCTTAGTGCTACGGAAGGCCAAATCGACATCTGTGCCAAAATTCATCTCTTAGTAGGTTGACCCTATACCGTACAGGCCTATACCTTAAAATTCGTTCTAATGCAATATCCTAGATGGTTTATCGCGTAAAAGTGGATCTAACTAATTAAAACCTCTTGCTTAGCTAGGCTACATAACTTCATGATACTGATCCTTAAGCTTAAGTTTAGCTTCATTTTTATCCTTTAAACCTAATCTGCCTTAAGAAGTAAGAAACCCCTACTTTCTGCATATTGCATTTACCTGCAATTGCCCTCTATAGCCTAATATATATCTTATTAATTTTATATACTTAAGAGCTTTATTTTTACTATACTTTTAAGCAATTTAAAGCACTTTTTCCTTTTTATTTTCTATTTTAAGTATAACCTTCTAGGCGCTTGCTTTTAGCTTATATTAATTACCCTCTCTTCTTACTCCTAAAACCCTCTTATAATTTAATATTATATTAATTGTAATTGCCTTCTTAAGTGCTTTATTTTAATATACCTTTTATTATATATTCTTTACATTTTAGTATATTATAGTTATTACTTAAAGCTAATCTCTTATTAAAGACTCTATTTAGATCTTATAAAACCTTATATTATTATATAATACTATAGTAAAGTAAACCTATAAAGCGCTTAGAAATAAAGCTATATATAATATTAAAGAAGCTTATATTACTATTAAGTAAGAGAAAAATGCTAAAGAAGCTTATATTGCTGCTAAGATAAAGGCTAAAGCAGACTGTATTGCTACTAAGAAAAAGGCTAAAGTAGACTATATTGCTGCTAAGCTGGTAAAGTCTAAAGCTGATTATCTTGCTGCTTTAAAGAAGGCTAAAGAAGAGCATATAGCTGCATACTACTGTAAGGTTGCAGCTTATAAAGGCCTTAAGGCTTAAGCTTGCCTTAATCTCTTGCTTGCTAAATGCTAAAAGGAGATAGATAATAAAAAGTCTAAAGAGCTTTATATAGAAGTAAAGGAGAGGTTTAAGGCCTGCCTTTATAAGATTAAATGCTATAAGGATTTAGCCTATATAGCTGCAAAGGAAGCCCTATGTTATAATTTAAGAGTAAAGACTTTTAAATACTTAGTTCTAGAGGTTACTAGTATTCTTACTTATACCTTTAATTATAAGGGTAATTACCTTATTATATAGCTAGAGTTAACTATCTAGGCTTTTTTAAATATATTAAAGAAGTGCTTCTATAAAGGCCTTAACTATATTACTATTAATAATAATAAAGTAAGTTATTTCCTTTTATATTTATATTACTTAATATTAACTTATATAAATACCTAAGGAGCTTAATACTTTTATTTTATATAAGAAGAAAGGCAAGAACTAACCTACTAATTATATACTTAACTTCTTCTTATAGAATGCTAATGCTATGCTTTATTATCTATATAGATTTAAACTGCTTAAATTACTTCTATACTTAAAGTATATAAATAGTAATAGTACTCTTACTAATTGCTATATTATAGAGTAGAATAAGGGTTATACTAATTGCCTTTAGAACTATTTAAAAGCATTTTATTTTTATATCCTTAAGTATATATACTTATAGTACCTTATATATCTTTATATTAACATTTTAATAGATTATAAGTATAAGGCTAAATAGGATTCTATTTCTATTAGTAGTAACTCCTTAAGTAATAGTAATAGTAATAGTAATAGTAATAGAAGCCTTATAAAGATATTTAGCTTTTTAAGTAGAAAGCAGTGTAAGAAGCTCTCTAAAATCTTTAAGGATGCTACTACTAGAATAAAGAAGAAGGGCTCTAAAAGCAAGGCTAAGAAGGCAAAGAGCAGTAAATAAGGTATTTTAATTCTATATATAATAATTTAAAGTAATATTAACTTTATTAGTTATTTATAGCTAGATTTTAGCTCTTTATTTTTATAAAGATAGGGCTTATAATTTATAACTTTATAACTAGCATTATAAAGCATATATTAGTATATAGGGTACTATAAAGTACTAGAGGTATTGTATACTATTATAATACCTAGTAGTAAAAGTTTATTACTTTTATTTATTTGCTTTATTATTTAAAAATATCTTAATAATATAATTATAAATATATAAAATAGAAGCCTTTACTATCTTATAGGGCTTTATAAGACTATATTATTAGTATTCTTATAAAAAGTACTTTATATAAAGCTTAGCCTTTTATAGCTCTATATTATACTATAGAGCTACATATTACCTTATAGTATACTATATAATAAATCCCTTACTTAAAATTTAATTTATAATATTATATCTTTCTTTTTACATTATATAATAAGCTTTAGAAGCTGCCTTTCTATTAATCTTAATACTTACTATATTTAAATTAAATAATAAAAGTATTATAACTAAATAACTACTAATAATATTATATAGTATATTTTAACTGAATTTAATATCTTTACCTCTTATAAAGTATTATATTAACATTTTTAGACTTAGCAGTCTAATTAGATAATACCTAGTACTATTTAAGCCTAAATAGAAAATACTAAGGCATTATATAACTGTATTAAAGAGCTATTCTTTAAAAATGTTCTTAAGAATAAGAATATTCTTTTATAGTTATAAAAAGAAGGCTTTATAGTAACTTATAGGGGGCTAATTAGGATATAATGAAGCCTTAGCCTTCTATAGCATTAGACCCTAAAGCAGAAAGAAGAATAACTTACTAAATTGCATAATTTCTTTTAGAATAATACCCTACTAAATACTAAGCTTTAGTTATTTAGTTAAACCTATCTTTATACTTATATTTAGTAAAAACAGTTATCTTTAAGTTAATATACACTATATAAAGCATTTTAAAATTTTATGCCTATAAATGTAACAAGTAATAGAATATAATGCAATATTATTAAACTAAATAGATAGTACCTAAGCTTAATTTTATTTAGTTAATTAATACTTATAATAAGCTAAAGGCTTAGAGGATTAAGGTATATATATCTATTAATGTATATTTATAGTATATTATATAGCTATATATTAGTATATTAGCTAATATATCCTGTAGTATGCTTAAATAATACCTTTATATTCTAGAGAATTAAAAGAGCATACCCCTTATTATCTAATTAGATTATAGTAATAAGACCCTTATAATAGCTAATACTTATTTTTACCTTTTCTAAGCGTAGAGCTATATATAGGATACTATAGTACTGTAGATATAATTTTATAATTATTAGATATATAGTAAAAGTATATATAATAAAAAGATTAAGAGTTAGTAGTATTAACTTAGTAATAGCTAAGCAAGGTATTAGTATATATATATATATATATATATTTAATATTATACTAACTACTTATAGGAATATTTTAAAAGAATTATAACTAATAGGCATTTTTCTGCTAATTCTATTTCTAATAGAATTGCTATTCTTTATCTTTTTATGCCTATTATATATATAAAGCTTTCTAAATTTATATATATATAGAATGCATATTATATCTATAAATAGCATAATAGGCTATATATTCTTCCTAGTTAGCCTTAAGTCTTATACTATTAGCTAGAGATTTAGAAAACAAGAAGCTATACTTATCTAATTCTATTTAATTAATTATAGCTCTTTAAAGAGCTTTTTAAATATAATTATATTAATCTTAATAGCTATTTACCTTAAGATATAATTATAATATATAAAAAAATTCTTTATAAGTAAGTCTTTCCCTAAGATACCCCTAAGAACCTAAAGCTCTCTATATACTTATTCCTATAAGCCTAATTATAAGCATATATAATAAGTAAAGAATAGCTAGCTATTAGTCTTCTTAAAATACCTATAAGTAGGATTAATTATATATAGTCTTATTTAGCTATATATAATATTAATATGCAGTTACTTAACTAAGAGGCTTAAGGTAATATTAATTAGAATAAGATTAATTATAGAGTTAAAAGCTAGCTTAATATTATCCCTTAAACCTCTATAGCAAGTTCTTTAATTGTAAAGGGTGCCCTTTAGTTTTTCCCTTTAATGCAATTTCATCTTATTCTTCTGCATCTTCCTTATCCTCCTTATCCCCTTAATCCTTATCTAATATTATAAATTATAGAAATACCTTAAATAAATCTAAATCTTTATCTTACTTCTCCTCTTTACTCTTTATTTTTTTAGCTTTAACTTTAAGTTTAATTTTATTTACCTTCATTTTATATTATATAGCTTCCTTTTTATCCTATACCTCTTTCTTAAGCTTTATTATATACTTTAAAGTTAGTATTCTAGCCTCTACTTTAGCTTCTACTTGCTTAATTGCCTGCTTATTAGAGTATAGAGTATTACTCTTATCTAAATTATCTTATACATTAAAGTATAAGAGCATAAGAGAAATAGGAGCTTTAGCTCTAATAGAGAGTATAATGCTTACTGCTTTAAAGAAGTCCTTTAGCTATATTATCTTATAAATAGCATTACTATATATAATAAGCCTATTTAAATGTATACTAATAATATAACTACTAATAAGCTTCTACTTTATTAAGAAGAACTCCTTATAATAACTTAATATAATAAAATAAAATATTTTATTATATAATAAGAATATAGAGCCTAGTAGGGCTATAATCTTGCTTTTAATATTCTTGCTTTTAACTCCTTTATTATATTTTAGCATAAAAATGCCTAGAATAACTTCTTTAAGGTATCTTAAAGTAATATAGAATATAGCTTTTAGTTTAATAGTAATTATACTCTTATAGCTTATTATAATAATACTATACTATTAACTCTCTATAGCTATATTTATAGCATTAGTATATATAATAGAGATTAGTTATATTTATTTAGTTTAGATTATTATTAAACTAGGCCATATAAGGCTACTTATAGTAAGGTTAATAACCTTAATAGCTTTAATAAGCAGTTATTAATAAAATAGGCAAAAAGTAGCTTCTCTAATAGCCTTTAACTCTATATAGAGCTTAATATAGCCTTAACTAGTTTTAAGGCAGAATTTAGTATAAGCTATTAGAATAAGAGATATAAGTAAAGATTTTAGAATATAAAATCTTAGATTATATAGAGCACTACAAGCCTATATAAGTATATATAAAGTAAGGCTATTACCCTTCTCCTTTAGTACTGCATTATAATAATAATACCTAATATAATGATATTATATTGTATATTAGCTTAATGGGGCCTCTAGTACTACATTGGGGTACGTGTAATGAAAAAAAATCCCTCAATGTGAATTTTGGCACAGATGTCGATTTGGCCTTCCGTAAGTGCGGAATTTACCTTTCCACGTGCGGAACCCTCCATCACTAATCTCTGGTGCCCCATAGCCGATTGTCGCTGACAAGGTATTCAGTGCAATTGGGCAACTCTACACGGGGATATCGCCAAAGCTGGTCCTGATAAGCGGCCAAATATCAGTGGTCGACAAGGTTTACACTTGATAAAGCGACCCACGAGACCAAATCTGATACCGTCTAGCTCACGATATGCAGGCCCAGTCTAGACCGTAAAGATAAAGTCGGGGTAGATAACCTGGGGTAGCAACCGATTTCGGATCCAGTAGAAATAAGGGCAAGATCGCCCATGACTTTGAGAAGACAGACTGAGTCACTTCCCCTTTCACCTCACTTCTCCTCATCTATCTCTGCCCTATAGATAATTCTGTCATCACATACAAAGGCGATCATGGCATCCCAAGAAGTGCAGCAGGTGAACGACGACAAAGTCACACCATACAGACCGGCCGATGAAGAGGTTGTCTCCATGAAAGGCGAGACGCTCGAGTCTCATGAAGTCTTCCAGCAGACAGATGATGGCGTGCAGTTCAGAACTGTCAGTTGGCAGCGAGCCACCATCATCTTCCTCAAGATCCAGTTCGCCATGAGCATTCTGAGCGTGCCTGGTGCGTTTGCCACGCTTGGCGCTGTAGGAGGCGGTCTGTCGCTTGTTGGCTGGCACACTCTGAATACCTGTAAGTCATGAAGCCATTGTTAACGAGGATAATGAGAGCTAACAGCATTTAGATACGGCATATATTCTGGGCGAGTTCCGAAACCGTCATCCCGAGTGCCATAGTATGTTCCCACTACCTATTTTACGCTTATACCGTTAGCTCTAACAATGTGAATAGCACTCGCTGACATGTGCGGTCGTCTCTGGGGTCGCATTGGCAAAGAGCTTGTTGGCCTTCAGATTCTGGTCGCCCAAGTCCTCATCTCCGCCGCCGGCATCGTTTCCATCTCCACGGCCTTCAACGCCATCTCCAACCACGGCGCCTGCACCGTCATCTTCACCTTGATCGGTGCGATCTCAATTACCTTGTTCTCCTCGGTACGAACCTTCAGCCGCCTCGGCTGGCTAACATGGATCGGCTTTTTTACATTCTTCGTCGCCGTCTTCATCTTCGTTGTTGCAGTTACCCAGCAAGATCGCCCTGCAATGGCTCCTCAGACTGGTGACTACGAGTTGGGTTGGACGGCCATCGCTCACCCTACGTTTGTAGCAGGCATCACAGCTTCTGCCAACATCTTCATCAGCAACAGTGGTTCATCTATGTATCTGCCTGTGCTGTCAGAAATGAAGCGCCCCGAGCACTTCAAGAAGGCCGTGCTTGTTACAGGTGTCCTCGTGATGGCTATGTACCTGTCTTTCTCCCTCGTCATCTACAGATGGTGCGGCGTTTGGCTGGCAACTCCCGCTTTTGGAAGCGCAGGTCCTCTGTTCAAGAAAATCTCGTACGGAATTGCGCTTCCTGGTCTTATCATCGGTGTCGGAATTTATCAGCACGTGGCAGCGAAGTACATTTTCGTCCGAATCCTCCGCGACTCACCCCATCTTCAGGAGAACACGATGGTCCATTGGACGACCTGGATTGGTAGCAATCTTACTCTCGGAATCCTCGCTTTTATCGTTGCCGAGGCTGTCCCCATTCTCAACTACCTCCTAGGTCTTGCCGGCGCCGTCTGTTTCGCTCCCTTCAGCTTGATCTTCCCAGCACTCCTATGGATGCAAGATTTCAAGCATTATAGAACAGGAAATGGGTCAAGTCAGGCGAAGTATTGGTCCCATGCCCTCATCGTACTCGTTGGATCCTTCATGGTCATTGCCGGAACGTAAGTCAACAACGAACTGCCCCTGTAATAGGTGCGATAGCTAACCCCCTTGAAGTTACAGTGTGGCTGTATCCATCCAGGATGCCTACCGATCCGGTCTGATTGCAAAGGTGTTCAACTGTGCTGATAACTCTGGAACCATCTCTTGAGCTGTAGAATAGCGTTTCATAGGTCGATCCATGGTGGCTAATTCGGGACGAAGGGGAGGGGATGACCTAGCCTAGTTGTGAAATAGAGCAGACATTCTTGAAGTGGCGTTCCAATACGAAGTAGCGCGAGATAAGAGAGTTGGTATTTATATGATGCTTGTTTTCTTGACACTACCCGCTCTTCAAAAAGGGATGGGATATCCGCTTATCAAGTGCATTACCCGATGCGCGGCCCGCCAGTCTCTCCAATACCATTGACGGATAGCACACTGCCGCGACCGCTTGTTGCACAGCGACACAAGTTCCTACAGAAGTTCGCCACAGGTAATGTTTGTGGAAGCATATACGGAGCTGTGCTCCAATTCATCCGGAGGCACACAGTGAAGCTGCAGCACCATGCCACTCCATATTGTCCAGAAGTAATGCCAAACGAATGTCTATTGATATCTAAAGCGAAGGTATAATAATTCGAATCTATGCCATAAGTGTATATCCCTGAAAGCTAAGCTGTACATCTTCCTTGTTCTTACGAACACGACTGTGTTGCCATTGTCTCTTCAAGAAAGCCCCTTGGCGATGTTGGCATACTGCGAGTTGGGGTAGCTCAAACAGTTGTTAGTGCTATCAAGAGTTCCGAGCTTCTTCGAGCTGGTGCCGATCAGCGAGTCAGCACCAGTCTTGTCAGCGGACGCCTCCCAGAACATGCTACCACCAAGGCTAAGGTTCTTGATGTAAAGGACCTTGTTCTCGACCATACCAGGGGTGTCAAAAGAAATAATCTCCTTCGTATTGGAGTCATAGCTGTAAGAGGCCTGAGCATCGCGATCATACACAAGACTAGCGCCGGCCTTGGGCAAAGCCTTATAGTCCCAGATACCGTTCTCCCAACTTCCAGATCCGACACCAGAGTATGGCTGTCCGAGGCCGGCGGTGTTCTCAAATGCCCGACCATAGATGGGCATACCGAGGACCATCTTGGCGGATGGGACGCCACCGTTGACGTAAGCCTTAACAGCCTGGTCGGTGTTGAAGGGCGTAGCGTTGGGGATCTTGGTGTTGGCGTATTTGTTAGCTTGATGACCGGAGAAGGCGCTCCACGAGCCGGCATAGTCATAAGCCATGAGATTAACATGGTCGAGAATTGATCCGAGATCCTTCATCTTCAGCTTGTTGTAGTTATCGGGACCTGCCGGGGCAGCGATAGAAAGCTGGAAGTGGTACCCATTGGCATATTGCTTGGAATAAGAGTCGAGCTCGCTGCGCACGGCCTGGAGGAGAAGAATCATGTTACTAGCGTCGGTAGCGTTGGCGGGATATTCCCAGTCGATGTCGATACCATCAAAGCCCCAGTCCTTCATGAGAGCAACAGAGCTCTTGGCGAAGGTGGATCGTGTAGCAGCTGAGGCAGAGGCAGCAGGGAAGTTAGTTGACCAGGTCCAGCCGCCGATGGAAAGCATGACTTTGAGCTTTCGGTTGGCCTTCTTGAGGAGGAAGAGCTGCTTGACGCATCCGTAGGCGTTGTTACCCGGTTCCTCCCAGGCTATGTTGAGTCAGTATCCTTCTCCAGTATCAACAGGCAGCTATGCTTACAGTCGCCAGTGTAGTGCTTCTCAAGATCGGCATACGAATCACCAGTGTAACTGAAATCTGTCAGCGTTTTGTAAAGTACAGACTACAGAGTGTGATATGTAAATACTTACACAGTACCATCAGCTCTCACATTCATGAAAGCATAAAGCACGTGAGTCAGTTGCGATGCGGGAAGGTTCTGGGGTTGATAGTTACGCCCATAGATACCCCTGCATGTGATGAGTGTATGAGCCAAGAGCACGTGAGAGGGAAGACGAACCAGTTGACAAAGTAAACGGCGTTGACGCTACCAGTTGCCTCCTCAGAGATGTCATTGTTGTTGGCTGGAACGACAAGGGCGGGAATGCCAGAAGTCATATCGTCGAGTGCGACCATTGTGAATGTTAAGTTGCGCTAGCGGAAGTGTTTATAAAATGTTGTAAGATTGTGATTCGATGTTGTAATCTGATTGATCCTTTGCCTGCCGAGTACCGGTATTCGAGAGCATTATATACGTCTGAGATGATCTTAAAACATCTTGTCAAATGCAGCATCCGTAGATAACAGAGAACTCGTCATTCTCCAAAGTCATCGACTCGTCTCAGCAGGGTATTGAAAGACATGTTGAGTTGCAGCGTTGGAAGAAAGAACATGTGCAAAATACTCAAGTGACTTTTGCAAGGCTGTAGTGACTTGAATTGTAGTGGAAAAGCGATTATAGCCGTGGTTAATGGCCAGACTGCGGTCAGACATGTCCGGTTGCAACGTTGCAGATCTGTTTCAACATCCACGGCGATCATGGCGACAGCAGAAGAAACATCGAGATAAGGTAAGTGGCCGTACGTCACTTGATTTACGTCTGGTAGTGACGATGTAACCCAAAACGGAATTTGTTCTGTAATCTGGTGTCTTTTATCGTAGTTGCAAACTAAGGTAGTATTCGCAAGAGCGTGATGCGGGCACCGGGCTAGTGAGTTGGCACGACGAGTGACATCCTAATCAAGCAGCAAAATGTCCCTGGAGACATTGGCCTTTTCGATCTTTATGCTCCCAAGCAGGATTTGCAGCGTACTAAACATCGTCGCTTGTATGTAACGTAGTGCTTTTTCAGACATTTAAATGCCAAGGGAAGTGCATCCTCCGGCACTCGCAAGAAGCCATCATCTTGGCAAGCCCGCTCGGAGATTTCCAAGCGCCCAAAAAAGCTCTCGTGATCACTTCATCACTCCGAAAATCCCAATACTACATCAATGTCTGATCTCAAGTTACCATGGCGTCTGCATTAGGAAGGTGGTTAACCAATGGGACAGTAGAATCCACGCAAGACACTTGAGCAGGTGGCGCATGTCTCACTGCCGAGTCGGGTCTAACTGATAAAGGATATCCCTTTGATGGTCAGATATCAACACCAGCAAATCATGTTGCAACGATCGCCAGTCAGCAAAGGATTCGGGCCGGGCCATTACTCGATGTTGAGCGAAAGTCCGGGGCACGAGGAGAGATGGTCATTCGTCTTTCAGAGGAAGATAAGAGTCTTGATTCCATGTTTTTGATCGGATACCCAAACTCGAGGTTCTCGCATTGCGCCCATTACTCTGCCATCGTATTTGTTCTTACTCTACCAGCTAACGCTATGCAAAAGAAGGGATAGTGCTACTTGAGCTCATCCCAATACTGAGAAGATCCATGTAATTCACCAACACCTCACTATCAGCATGAAGATCCTGCTGCACCCAAATAGCCTGAAGGGCATTCGTCACAGCTTTCATACTTCTGACCCGTGCATCGCGTTGAGTTCTGTCAATCAAGTTAAGAATCGCCACCCGCTGATCGTCTCTCCTTGATTCACAAGCTAGAATCAGCAGAGGAAAGAAGTGGATGCAAGTACAGGATGACACTGGTCCGTCAAACAGTGCATCTATCAGCGAATCTAGAAGAGCGGGTGCTTCAAATGGGCTTTGTGAAGCGCGCGCTATGTATATTCGTGTTGCTACGCGATAAAGTTCCAAGGCGACTGCGCTTTCGGGATTTAGATCATTCGGAATCGGGCTGGCGATGAGATCGTCGACCTGTGCTTCGAGCCGTTGGAGTGAGTTGCAATATTCTAGGCTGTGACTTTTGGGATCTTGTGGATCGATTAAAACATCACATGCCTCAAAAAGGAGGCCCATTATGGAAGACGTTGGATCTATAGAGGGGTGATTCTGAGGATTTGTTTAGCTGCTAGACTCGAAATCAGGTGTCATAACGAGCATACAGGTTTGTATATCGACAATTGGGGGGTAGTTACGCGGCCAAAGCGCTGAATCGGTTTGCCAAATGTCTTCTGAGCCAGTGCTTTGTGTTGCCAGTGCTGCGTGCTGAAACGTGAGAGCGTATGATGATAGTTGACCCAGTCAATAAGAGCGTAGGTTTCACTCCCAGAAGAATGATCGCTGAGGTGAGTAGCATGAATGACATCCACAGCGCCCCAAATATGCCACAACCATTCACCTGAGCTCTCAGAAGGGCGTAAAGTCTTAAATATCAGCAGGGTCTCAATAGTCTCTGGGATCACGTACCTCGAATGATCCAAGCAGCATGGAAGCAGCCACGTGCTGGGAGGCATTTACCAAGGACAATTCGCCATCTTCGGCTGAAGTGGATAGTAAATGAAGTGCCTGAATCTTGAATTTGAGAGCTGTTTCGCTCAAACCATGATGATGAAGGGAAGAATAGGCTAGCATAGCATGTAGAAGAGCTGAGGATGAAGCACTGTTGGTCATGGCCATTCTCAAGAGTGCATCACGAATGCCAGCCGTTGTCGTGCTGAATGTGACTAAAGATAAGTGCGCTAGATTATAAACTAACACAAGTCAGAAGATGTAGACGTCGGAAATGTGCCGCCCTCACAGTAATGCAATAGTTCATTCTGATTGGTATGTATCGCGGGCTGTTTGAGTGACTTTGAAGGCTGGGTAGATACTTGAGCTTGGCCATACTGCGAGGATAAGTAATTATATAGCTCGACATCGCGAAATGATGTATTGATCAAGAAGAGGCAACTTGGGATATCGCTCGTCTTTTGGGTGGATACAAGTGGTTGCATTGCTGTTGTGCATACCATCGCCCGCTTCCTGTCATTATTTCGAGGCCATGATAAACGAGCTTCATAGCCTTGACAGGCCAGTTGAGACCGGTTGCATTTGTTACAACTCGGTCGGACTCCGTCGCATTGAACTTTGCGAGCTGTTGCTGATGCTTAGTGATGACCAACTCGATCCTCGCTTTGCCGACACTAACCTGCGCAAGTCCAGCAGCTTTTTCGGGGTTTCATTTCAACAAATCAACCCGAAACACCAATTGATTTCGTTTCCGGTAGCAAGTATCGTACGGTAGATGGAAGCAGTAAGATCTCAATCTCTCGGTCAAAGTTGCTGGCGATGGGGTCTCTCAGATGATAAGCAGACCGGGAATTTGTCATCAGCACTAAATTTGGAAGCACCAATGATCAGTTGAAGTGACGTTCCCCTGTCATCATGTCCCCCACTGGAAGCAACTTTTATCGAAGCTAAGATCGGATTCTTCCCAACGCTAAGCCTCCAAGACGACCGGATTTTTACAATGCTTGCGAAGACTCCGTCTCCAAAGAACTGCCGGATCATGTGTCATCACCTCGGAGCGTGTTGGGAATCACGGTGGAATGAGACCATTGTTAGATTATGGCAGGGACTCGCAGAGGATGAACAGGCTGTATATATACTGCTGGACAATCACCAGAGGGCAGCTCCTCAGCCATCCAGATTCATCCAGCGCCATCTCCAATCATCACTGTCACTCTCATAATCTCTTTAACCAATACTGTAATGTCTGTCTATCTCGTCACTCAGGCCACTGGTCAACAAAGCCAATGGGTCATCAAGCACCTACTCGAGGCTGGCCACAAGATCCATGTGGTCGTCCGCAATATCGAAAAGATCCCAGCCCTGCTAAGTGACCCGAACATCACTCTCTTCCAAGGAGAAAGCAAGAACCTCGGCGACATCTTCAAAGCTGCTCAGGGCTGCCAAGCCGCTTTTCTCAACACTGTTTCCTTCCCTGGCTTGGAGGTCCTTCAGGCCAAAACAATTGTCGAAGCTTGCGAGAAGGCTGGTGTCAAGAACCTCGTGGCTGCTACCGCCATTTGTACGAACCGGAAAGACATTTGGGACAATGAAGATGTAAAAGCTATTCCTCATCTCTATGAGTACTATACTTCTAAACATGAGGTCGAGGATATTGTTCGCACTGGAAAGTTTGAATCGTACACTATTCTCCGGCCGGCACTTATCCACTACGATTTCTTTATCCCAAATGCCTACAATAATTTTCCCCGTCTCCCAACAGATGGCGAAATTGATAATATTCTTACTGGTGGTGCCAAACTCCATTGCACTGATGCTCACGACATGGGGAAGTACGCTGCCGCGGCTCTTCAGGATCCTACCAGATTCCAAGGCCAAGAAATTCACCTTGGAAATGAACTCTTCGACTTTGAGCAGATCCGCAATATCCTGACCAAGGTCAGCGGTAGGGAAGTCGGAATTGTGAAGCGCACTCCTGAAGAGGTAGAGAAGTTGGGTATAGGTGTTCATGGCCACATGTTTCAGCGTTTTGCCAATATGAAGCCTTTTGGCTTTGTTGACAGAGAAGCCAGACAGTTTCAGGACAAGTTTGGTATTCCTTTTACTTCACTTGAAGACGCGTTGCGAAGGGACAAGGATAGACTCATGGAGTGTATTCCAGCCAAGAAGGAGGTGTAATGAGGGGCTATGATGAGTTGCGTCTTAGGATTGGCTAAATAGTCTTCAGGATAAGTCAGCCTTCAAAACTTGAAGTTTCCTAAACAGAGGCCCCCGTATTCGAAGAAAGGCATCGCATTACCCTGATGGATAGAGTCCCATTGAAAGCGTGTCACAAAAACACAATCTCAAAGAACCTGAGTCAAGAGCGAACTCAAGGGCTCGGGACATTTGCAGACCTTGACATGCTCAGTGCGCTCAGCATCCTGGCAAGCTTGTATTACATCCGTACGGGCACCCTCGCCAGTCCATATAGGATTTCTATGCGTGTTCACCCATTGCGAGCTTGGCCCCTTCAAGGGACGCTTTCCCCAACCCATATTCTCGGCCTGGAGCTGCTCCAGGATATATAGATGCTTAAGCATCTCGGGGTCGTTTGCTAATTCAACTGGATCCGGCTTGGGGCCGAAAATGCGGTCTTCTTGCTCTTGTAGCCTCATAATCCATGTGGTTACTGTGCCCAGGGTTGTTCGTATTGCTCGTGTTGTTCTACAACTGATAGGCTCAGATATGTCCCTTAGTAAGTCGAGCTCGGTGTTGATGTCTGAGTGCAATCCATCGATGTTCCCAGTGAGAGCAAGAACAACTGGTAGCTGAGAAACATCCGAGATGATTCCACAGCTCCGGTAGTCGCTCTGCCGTATGACGACAGATAAAGCTCGAAACAATGGGCGGATAGAATAGTGCTTTCACATTGGGATGTCAGAATCAAGCAAGGCGCGATCAACCTTCGTACAGATTGATCAGGTCAGTTCCGATCCCCATTGGGCCGCCGAAGAATCATCAGATAGCGTAGTAAAGTCAAACCGAAGCACCCTAGTCAAGAACTGATCATACTCAATATCAGTATGATAAGGTTTGAAATAGATTCGATGAATGTAATTGAGCACAGCGATATGGATCAGGGAGCTAAAAGTTTTGTTGCTAGGGCTAATGCAATCCGAGAACAAAAAGATGGGAAAGGTCTTGTTGCAGAAGCTTAAAGCGAAACGCCCTTGTATGCTGTCTAAATCTCGTCTAATACGAGTTCTGTTAAATTGGTTGTACCAGATCCGATGAATGTATTTGGCTTCGAGGCGGCCGCGGACGTAATGAAGAATCTCGTGTCGTTGTAGGCCAACATCACCCCTGAAGACAGCAAAGACTCCGTAACGGGTTTCGTAGGGCGTGAGAGTACTCTTATCATCCTTTCTCATAGGAAATTCCATTGAAGTGTAATAAACGGTAAGTATTCCATGCCTTTCATAATGTTAGTGTTGCGCTGTGTTGTGATGAATGCTATGGAGAGGGTCGGGGAGCAGTATATGGTATCAAGGGAAGACTGGATGACGAGAGTGTTTTGTATGAAATGATGTCTGGACACGTCATCGATTGAGTTTTCCGGAGCTTCTATCAATTTTCACCGAAATGCTACAGACTCGTAAACTCTAGCATTACCTGCCGTACCTGGGTGGCACCAGGAGGCGTTTCTCGATAACGCCCCTTTCATCCTTATCACTGCGGTCAAATGTGGCTCTCCATCGTGAGATCCACAACAGGCCGCTCTCTGTAACGGACTTCCGCAATCATGATCCAGAATAGTCCGCAAATGGTATGCAAGAACTCCCGCCTAGTACAATACCTATAAATGAACAGTCAATTATGAAATGGACGTCTCTGAGTCTTAGATCTGTTCAACTGGCATACTTCCTTGCCTTCTGCAAACATCCCTAAAAGCTTTCTCCACCATGTCAACCAACGCCGAATCCTCCGCTTTCGTATACAAGCCTGTGCCACTGACGAATAAATTACATTCAACGGTGTATGATGCTATAGATCCTTCACAGCCTTCGCTTTCCCAGGCTGGGAGGACAGTTCTCATCACCGGCGGATCTGCTGGTATCGGCTACGCCATTGCCGAGAACTTTGCTTTGGCTGGTGCAGATAAGGTCATCATCACTGGTAGAACGCGTCCGAAGCTCGACGAGGCAATAGCAAGACTCGCTCATGACCACAGCGATTGCGACACCAAATTTGAGGGGGTAGTCTGTCAGATGTCTGATTCCAGCAGTATTGATCAGATGTTTGACTCTTTCGGCGCAAATGGTGTTCATGTGGATGTCTTGGTCCTCAATGCTGCTCTTAATGTTGATGGGACATTGTCGGATCAAGGTTGGGAGAAGACATGGGAGCAGTTCATTGTCAACACTCGCGCGCTACATCAACTATGCGATTGCCTGCACAAGCAAGAACAGGGAAAAAGAAAGGTATGAAACCAGCTCTCTCTCTCTCTCCTTCTCACCTCTTCCTCTCGCTTGATAAACCATTGACCACGCGGACCATAGTACTATATAGTCAACGTCTCATCGGGTGCCATCCATGACTCCCGCGGCCCTAAAAACCTGGCTTATTATTCCCTGACCAAGGCATCTGGAACCCTGCTGGTCCAGAAACTTGCAGAAGAGAAGGATCCCTCTCAAACTCAGATCGCCAGCTTCCATCCAGGCGCCGTTGTGACAGACCAAGTGCGGGAGAAAGGCATGGCAGAAATGATAGTGAATTGGGACGACGGTAAGTTCTGTGCGGTGTCTTTGCAATACAAATATGCCTAACAGTCTGTAGCGAGTCTTCCAGGCGCGTTTGCTGTGTGGTGCGCGTCGGATGAAGCTGCCTTTTTGCATGGTCGATTTGTGTGGTCAGCTTGGGATGTCGAGGAGTTGAAGAGTGGATCGATCAGGGATAGGCTTGACAAAGACGGTCAATTCCTTCGCATTGGTGTTCATGGTTTGTAGTGGTAGACCACCCAAGAGAGAACTTGTATGTACTGCTCTTATACACCCACTTGGCCCCATCGCTGCAAGGCTTCTTTATCGTGACGAAGCCAGGTATTCATGTCGGCAAGCCCTTCGCCCGCAGCGCGCAGTAGGACCCCTAGATCATCCAAGTCACCAGGCATTGCGTCGCGAATGTCTTTATGTAAGCGAATCATATTGCATAGCATCAAGGGATGCGCGAAATCGTCACAGCCCAAACGCCATTCCGCAGCTGACTTGGCTTCCCAAAGAGCTTTCTGTGCATTAAATCTTAGGTCGTGATTACACCGCATACCAATGGGCCAGTTCCCTCGAAGGTAAGTGTAGGTGCCTTGCGCAAGCTCTATGCAAATGAGCGTGCGACGGATAGCTTCTTGCTCAACCCAAATTTCCCAGCTCGCCTCCATCAGGTCATCACCTCGTTGCAACGATAATTGCAATCGCGATGCCCAAATTTGAAGAATAATGTTATCGCGTTCCGCCTGTGCTTGTTGGCTGATACTGCCTGGTGAGAAGAGTCGCATACATTGGTAGACAAGAAGTGCTTGGACTGAAGGAAGCATGCGCAAGTCGACGGTATCGTGACATATTGATGCTGCATCTAAGACCGCGACAATGTTGGAGGCGCGCCTTGTAATCTCAGAATCAATGAAGCGCGCGTTAGAAGGATTTCGCACGGCGTGCAGGGCACTTCCAGCCAACGCGTCGCGCAAGGCATCCGATGCCAGAGTCTGTGACGAATGGATGAAAACGTTGAATCCCTTATCAGCCAGTGCCGTCGACTGCAGTGACATCAAATGAGCCAAGAATTCTGCGCGCGCCGTATAATCGTTTGCTGTGTGGGGATGATATTCTGCAAAGTCGAGCTGCGTACCATATGTTTCAGCCTGGGAGATGAATGAGGGTAGCTGAAGCGAAAGCAAAGCATCGTCAATTGAATCAGATGCACTTGGGAATGGAGGCGGCACAGGCGTGACGGTGGGATACGAGCATTCTACGCCTTTCGCTGCGCAGCGCCTGCAGCTGGGCAAACTGAGACTGCAGCGACGCTTGGAGCGCGCGCAAGTACTGCAAGACTTTCGCCGCAGAGATTGTCGCATCGCGACAATTGATGAAGGGAAGTGAATTGAGCGATTGACAGTTGAGTTTGCTGAAGCTTATGTTTGCGTAAGGTAAGTCGTGCAACGGTCGGGCGCTAATGAGGTCGGGCCGGTTTGTTTAGTCAAGTTTACAGTGAGCCATCCACTGGAAAAGCGCTATAAAACAAATCCCGCTCGGGGTCGGTGGATCCAATCATTCGTTCGGGAATGGCAGAAACCGGGTGACAATAATTCCTTGAATTGTTCTATGATGGCTGAAAGTTTGCCTGGTAGGTCATTGACCGACTTACCCTACCTGAACCTTTGGGTCACATTTGGCGCTGTGATTCACAGTCGGCCTTTTCAAATCAGAACCCAAGATCAGATATCTGTTGGCATCAATCTTTCAGTTGGCGAGCCAGTGCCCAGGATCGGTGCGGAAGACGACGGGCAGTGGGATCCACTTTTGGCCGCCTACTGTTACCATCCAATGGTCGTGAAAACAAATGCGTGAAGCAGAGCCTCCGGGTATATCGCAAGTCCCTCATCTTATCATCATCAACGTTGTCAAAATGCGCAGCGTATCACTTAGGCACTTTTCCTCTCCAGTTTTGTACTCCCAATAGAGGACGTTGAAAGCCTGTCTGGCCATAGCCCAGGTGGCTATCATCCGATTGATATCCGCGACCATCTCGCTAGCCGATTTCGTGTCGTACATAATAAGCTTGGATACGGTGGCTTCTCAACCATCTGGCTCGCCCGCTACGAAATCGCATCAAAGTGTGTCGCTGTCAAAGTTGGAATAGCAAATTCAGACTAGCGGGAAGCGGACCGGCGGCTCACCGCAGAGATTGGATGGACGGTTCGAATCGAGTATTCAGGATCCAAGACGTAAAAGTGCCATGGAAGTCCTTGGTGAGAAGGAACATCACGCCTTTGAAGAAATGATATGGTGGATGGTCTCCTATCGCCCTGGCAATCGACCAACCGTGGAGGAACTTTTAAATACAGATTGGATGAAATACTGGTCATTACCAGAGCATGCACAAATGAACTGGACTATCTAAACACATTTGGAATTTCGGAATCTTATAAATGCTCTTCAACCGGTCCTTTTATATGTTACTATCGTATGACTAGACTAACTAATACACCGGTGCAAGACTAGGTCGGCATTAAACTCGTTTGCAGTGCGTTTCTAAGCCTGCCCTGTCCTCTTCAATCATCTCTTCACCTCACACTGAGTGCATTCCGTCGCTGGCAACAATCCATCCAAGTCCCGAATCTCAAGCTGACAATCTTTCCCCTTATCAAAACGCTCGTAGAGAACTCCCTGGCATGACAAAAGTTGGTCGCACGACAAAAGTTCCTTGCACGCAGTGCAATAGTATTTTGTGAAAGTTACTCTACACATTTTGGTGTATGGACAGGGATATGTTTAGATAGTGGGTGAGGATGGAGATGAAGATACGGAAGCTTAGAGACGAGAGACGGCGTGGCTTATATATACTGCTCTTCCTTTTGGGATATCACGGGCTGCATTCGTGTTCAACGATCAAGCCAGCTCAAATATCAAGTGTTCGGGGAGCAAGCACCACGGGTGCATTGCGATTCTGCTATATTCTCCTCTCTGTTCAATTTTTCTCCTTCTTTCCAGACAGGGTGGGCACTGTTCAGCTAACCATGCAACCTCAGCTGTTGGGACAGGTTCCGTACCGCCTTTCTCTAGCTAGTCTGGACAGGCAGAACATTCTGCGTTCTTTGTATAACGAAGGATCTCGACAAACTCGGTGCAAAAGAAAATGGAAGTCACTGTAATACACATCTTTGAGGCCAATGGTTTCGGTTTTGACAAGGCTAGCTAATGGGAGGATGTACTAAGGTACAAGGCAGCTTTCATAGATGTTTGAGCCGTAGGGGAAACTTTCAGGAATCAACCATGTGCTCTAATTTGGTTCTGAATCACAGACCTCCAGTACATAACCAATCCACCGCCTGCTCATACATTCGTTTTGAGTTGATAGGTCTGACAGCTGATGCTTACATCACGCGCCTCATGCGCTCATGTATTCGCGACACCTTCTGTTTCTGCTTGTTTCCTTTTCTTCTCCCTACACTTTCGACATTTTTTGTTCGAGCGAGGTTTTTCTATCCTCTCGATGCTAATCCTGCAACCTCTTCTCGGCTCCCCTGGATGCTCGTAACATTCATGGTCTGTTCTCCAGCTGAGAAGATGGTTGCATTTTGCGCATCGGAAGTTGGTATATTTTGTAAAGCACATTTTTATAACAAATATTCGAGCGGTTTTAATATTCTTTAGAATGGCGTTTGAATCTTATCCGATTTTGGAAGTCTGGAGAAAGGAGAGAAATATGAGATGAAAGCGCCGCTTCATATAATTTTGTATTTATGATTCGTGAATCACATGTCCATCAGATTGTCTCCTTCACTCATGTGCTCCTCTGCATACATGTTTGTGACTCAGCTTTCTCAATTCTTGCCCTTCGCATTCTTCTTTTCCTTCCTCAAGCAGTTGTTGCAACGCCAATAGCGTATTCACTATTAACTGTCTGGTTTGTGGGTATGCAGCTTCAACTTCTTTTTCACTTATCATAAGGCTGGAGCACTGTTTGCTCAGAAAGGGAATGTCTACACCCCTCGCAGTGATACCTGCAACTAACATTCCTGCACGTATTGGCCTTGATGATGAGTTCTTTTAAGCCTTGTTGATTATTGTTAGGCTTTGGGAATCGAGTGGATGTATTATATGAAGATCTCTCAGGTTATGTACGATATTTTGTCTTCAGTCACTGTCCATGTATCTTGATCTGTGACTGATGCATGATGGAATCATACCTGAAGTAACTAGTGTCTATGTTGCACCTTACCAGCTGATATAAGTATACAGACCCAAGAAAAGTTCAATTCAATGTCACCAAGGCTAGTTTCGTTCATTTCCTCTGAATCAGTAAGTCGTGCTTTTGAATGTAAGGATCGCCTTCTGCGACACTCAACAAAGAACGAAGCGACAGCGATGATGAGAAAAAGGCGTCGAGACATGTTGGAAGATCTGTGAAGAAATTGATTTGGATATGAGATTACCAGCATATTTATACTTATACTTCACATCTGGGAGCCAAGCACAGTGTCGGACATTATAAGTGTATTACCGAGTACCCGCGTTTATCATTGCCTCTTCTTGAAAACATTCAGCAATGATATACTCTACCGTAAACAATATTGCCGTTCTAACCGGAACCTATGTTGGCTGAACTCCTACTCAACTCAACCAACAAGTCCGTGGAAACTAAGCCCGCTACACTATGCCTGGTATTGACCGGACCTCTTGGGTCATGAAATTCTCGTTTCAAGTCCCTCTGATATGTTTGTGTTTCCTCAATCTTTCGACAGCAAAGTGGCTATACCAAAGCTCAACTTTCACCGAAGATTTTCATCTTTTTCTTCAGCCAAGGTGATGTTCTATGACATGTTTAACAAATCGAATTGAGCAGTTGGTCTCTTTTATTGCCGAATATCCCATAGCTAGCCCATTCGGTCACCGCAGAACTAGGGAACCACCCTACCACCTTCTTTCACTTTTACTGTACTTCGATTTTGACGTAACTGGAGCTAACTATAAATGGTTTGAGCAGAACTTAACAACTTGGCATGGCCATCTTGTATATTTGGCCCGGATAGTCTATGTTGGGCTCCTCAAACTTTATTACTCTGGGGCATCCACCTCTGCTGCTACATGCTACCCTCCATATTCGGATTCGTCGGTCCTGTCAAGTCATTCACGTGTCGATCGACGTCCTTTGACTACATGCCAGATTATTGAGATCCACAATATTGTACCTAAAGCAGGGTTTTCTAAAATACTAATTAGTATTTTAGTATTTTTAGTATACTAAAAATTCCTTAGTATTAGTATACTATTAGTATTTTTTTTTTAGTATTTATATTAATTAGTATTTTTTTTTAGTAAATACTAATACTAAAAATCTTTAGTATTAATATACTAATACTAAAAAAAAATTAGTATTAGTAAACTAATACTAAGGAATTTTTAGTATACTAAAAATACTAAAATACTAAAAATAAAAGAAAAGTATTTTTTAAATTTTTACTTTAATATATATATATATATTTATTATTTAAAATAAAGATTTTTTATATATTTATTAAAATTATCTTTTTTTATAAATTAATATATATTTCTTTTTTTTTATTTAAATACTTATTTATTTTATTATTACTTAAAAATACTTTATAAAATTTATATTATTAAATATTATATATTAAATATTAAAATACTATATAAAAACTAATTTAAATTTTAAAAAACCCTTTAAACTTCTTTATTTTTTTCCCTTATAACTATATCTTCTTCTTTTAAAGATATAATATTAGTTTCTTCTTCTTTTTTCTATTTATATTCTTCTTCTATTTCAGTAATAGATTTATTCTAACTTTTTAATAATATAAGCTTTTTTACTACTTCTAGATTAAGTCGATTTCTATTTTTAGTAATAATATTATTACTAATAGAAAAAGCAGACTCTATAGAAGCTGAAGTAGTAGGAATAGCTAAATATCTTCTAGCTAAAATAGCTAAAATAGGAAATTTACTACTATATCTTTCCCAGTAAGTTAAAGGATTTTCCTATATAAAAATATTAGTATTCTGCTTTATTTAAATTATAAATTAAATATATATATATTTAATTTATTAAATATAAAAATACTTACTTCTCTTCCTGATAATCTTTCTATAAGATATATAGAATATTCTTTAGTAGTTTTTATAGCTTTATTATATAAATTACTCTTAAAATCTGAGTTATCTTCAGAAATAAGAGAGCTATTTAATTTTTCTAAATTAATAGAAGAGTTTACTTCAGTTTAAATTCTAAAAAAAAAATTAGAATTTTTTTAAAATAAATAAAAATAAAGGAAAATCCTTACTTAAAATATTCAGCTTTAAATAAACTTAAAACATCTTCATAAATAGCTTTATAATAATATAAAAGACTATTTTCTTTAAAATGTATTAATTTAAACCTAGAGTCTAAAATAATACTAAAAAGATAAGGTTTATAATCTTTTAAATCTCCTTTTTGAAGCTTTTTAGAAAAATACTTTTCTAGCTTTTTAATACCAGGATTAGTAGCAGTATATAAAGATAAATAAAAGTTATTCTATTTAATATTATATTAGTAAATAAGAATAAATAAAATAAATAAAATTAAAAATAAAAATATTACTTACTATAGGTAAATTATCAGTTTAGCTTAAAGTATTATATTTAATTTTAACTTCTTCTAGTTTATTAAATATTTTATAAATAAATAATAAACTTAAGTTTAAAGTAGTATATACTTAGCCTTATAATTTAATAGAAGGCGTTAAAAAAATAGAAAAAAGATCCTTTAATTTAGTAATTAAAGGAAAATCTTTTTCTATATTTATTAAGCTTTTTAATTCCTTATTTTTAGTATTTTTTAATAGAAATAAAATAGCTTCTTTTAAATCTATTAAGGAATTAAGCATATAATAAGTAGAATTCTAATGTGTAGAATTATCTATAAATAGATATTAGTAAATATATATATATATATAATAATAATAATACTTTACCTAAAAATAGATTTTTTTTATTATGTTTTATAAGGTTATTATCTTTAGCTTTTTTAATACCTTCTAAAAGAAGGGCTTTAGGCTCTTGTAAATATTTTATAATAGTAATAAAATGCCTAATTCAAGATATTAAATCTATAAAGTTAGTTTTTTTTTTAAATAAAATATATATATAGCTTTTTAAAAACTTACTACTATTAGAAAGCTAAGGGCTTTCTATAAAAGAAGGATTATTATTTATATTTATTATATTTTTATTAATAAATATAATTAAATCTTCTTCTTTTTCTTTATTTAATAAATATTCTTTTAATATATCTTGTACTATAATATTTATAATATGTGCAGTATAGCGGATATCTCCTTTAAAAGTATTATCTATATTATTTAAATAATATTTAGAAAAATACTTTATAAAGGTATTATTATTACTAGCATTATCTCTAGTAATACTAAAAAGAGTTAGCTTTATATATATATATATATTTTTTTTTTAAAAATATACTTACCTAATAATAGTTTCTATTTCTAAATTATTATAAGAATTTAAAATATTATTAAACTCTTTAAAGATATTAATTTTAAAGTGCTTTTTAGTTAGCTTTTTAAAGCCTATATTATAAATAAATTAGTATATTTTATATATAAATAGTAAAAAGGTATTACTTATTAAATAATATTTTAATTTAAAGGTTTTAGAAATAAATATTAAAATAACCCCTAAATAAGGGTCCTAATTACTAGCAGTCTATAAGTTAAAGGTTAAAGAAAAAGACCCTAAAGAATTAATATTCTTTAGTATTTCTTTTTCTAATATAGCCTTTTTCTTATTAAAGAAAATATTTAAATTTTCTTTAATATTAGACTTATTAACTTTAAGACTAGCACTATTAAATTATTAATATAATATATTAAATATAATAAAAAATACTTACTTATTATAATATTTTAATAAATTATTAAAAGATTTAGAATAGATAGTATTAAAAGAGATATTATTACTTATTAAAAATATTAATATCTTTTTAAAAGCTATATCTTCTAAAAAAGTAATAACTTTAGTATATTTAGATTTAGAAAGATTTAAAACTTCTAAATCTATAATATCTCTTTCTATATTTTATTAGTTATTTATTTAAATATTAATAAAAATAATAAAAATACTTACTTCTTTTTAAATTAGGATTTTTTTTACTTTTAGTATTATAAGCTATTTCAGGGTAATTACTTATATAATGCTTAGTAAAATTAAAAGATTAAAAACCTTTTATTTTTTTTAGCTTTATTATAAGAATATTTATAAAGAAATTAATATAAATATAATTAAATAAAAATTTTTTTTTTTTTTTTTAATTACTATTAGCCCTATATAAGGCTATTAAGCTTTTAACTTTTTAATTAAAGGCTTAAATAATAAGGCCCCTATAGTAAGCTAGAATTATAGAAGTTAAAATTAGAGAAGGTTTATCTGCCTCTATAGTGTAATTGCTGCCTTAATTAAGCAGTATAAATACTACCTATAGGTCCCTTAGCAGCTGTATTAACCTTCTTCCTTTACCCCAGCTAAAAGAATACTAGGCCTAGTATGCCTATCTAGACCCCCTCCATGAGAACATCCATTTAGTACTAAGGCTACTGAGACTTATTACTGGTTACGCTTTGGGAGGCTACATCCTTGGTTGGTAAGCTAAGAGCATATCCTCGTCATATCTATCATTAATCAGGGCACGTATAAATGAATCGTTTTCTTTGTTACTTCTAACTCATTGGACACTATATACTTGGAAGGAGACTAGTTCCGCAGCGAGTTGGCAAGATAACTTGTGAAAGGCCATCCTCGCGAATGTCTCTAAGCACAAGCAGTGCAGACAGCGGCGGCAGAAGCTTGAACCTGAAGAGCTTCGAGGAAACCACAGTTGTCAAGGACGCAGTTGATGGCCGAAGCCTGAATGGCACTGGAGCTAGCACACTGGCAGGCAATGTCGCTGCAGCCAACGGCGGAGGCGGCGGAGGTGATGCAAGGAGCCTTTGAAACATCGTTAGCACTTGAAAGACCGGGGCTTTTTAGGGTTGACTTACACCACAGGTAGGGATAGCAGAGGTCTCGGGGCAATCAGTAGGGTTGGCCTGGGGCATGGCAAAGGCAGTGCCGAAGAGAGCAGCGACGAGGAAAGAGGTAGAGAACTGCATGTTGAAGAAGGGTTTCTGAGTGATTGCTGAAGAACTGAGTTGTAGAATGTTTGTGCTGAGATAGCTGGTTATCTGTTTTGAGGACAAAGGCTCAGTATTTATAGATGAACTTTTCTATAGTGAATCACATATAAACATGGCCTTCCTATCTCAATCACGCATGTTCTCCTGAGCTCGGCATTCTCAATTTCCTTCAATGAATCAGAAGCCATGTGAGCCCTATTCCCTGTCCAAGAGATCCCTGATAAACTGCACTTCCCCACGATTTCGCATGCCGTTGTAACCTCAATGCCAGGATTCCCCTCGTTTCTCGGCCAGTCGAGAACGGCACAGCTTTCCCCATGGGGCGCTATGACCTCTGTAGATCTTTAAAAGATCGCAATTAAGGCCCAAAGCGGGCGATCGGCCGATACACGGATTTCGCACGCCGAGGAATGCGACTCTGAATGTTCTTCGTCGGTCCTACATGTGAAGTATTCTGCTTAATTATGTAAAGGCAACTCGTAGGAAGCTGGCGTTGTTTGGTGCGTTTATAGTTGCTTTGCGAATCCTGCTTCATGAATTGTCACATGCTGGAACAGAACAAGGAGGGGGAATATGCCGCTGCCTGGAAACGCTGGGGGCTAGTACAATCTGAGTTCCCGGTCAATAATACCTTCTTATTCTGGTTCCTGAAGCATGGTCAAAGAAGCAGACGTCGACCACACACGCTCCGTTGGTGCGGACATGTGCCCAGTTCATCAGCGCAGAAGCAAAAGTGCCAATCGAGATATCACGAGGTGTCAGAAGCTTAGAGCTGTAAAGATATATTGAAGCGCAAATGAATCCGCAGAATAATTATACTTTTCTAACCACCGGTCACCCAATCGTTTATTCGATGGAGCAAGTCTCGCATCCTTCTTTTATCATTGTCATCCTTCAGATCACTGATCCTATACAGTTCCTGGGCCAATAGATGGAGCTTTTCCCTGTGCCTAATACACAGGTCCCACCACATCCTTGGGTTTGCCGCCCAATCAATGTATACATGTATCTTCGGCGTCTGACATAAAACGCCCATCAATAATAGCCAGCCTGGCAGATCTGTCAACGAGACCTCGTGGAAAGCCACACGCTCCAGGGTCCCTTCGTGTCGCTTTATGACGTCCACTAGTTCGCTTGGATGACAATATTTGCAGGAGAGGGTGAGTTCTCTCAGCCCTGGTATTTTGAAATTCGACAAGTAGAGGCTCTCGTCAGTCCTCTGATCAAAATCCAGTTTTAAGCTTGATAGCTGGGGGAAGCACGAAAGCAAATGGGCAAACGCGGCGTTTGGCCAAGCCCGAGGCCGTGCGTGCACAGTCATTTTCAAGGACTTTAGGTTGGAGATGGCAGCAGGCTGTGCCATGCAAACATCATATATCCCGATGGAGCTGCAACAAGGAAATCTCCGCCAGAGGTTGTGGCAGACTTTGTCGGCAAAGATCTCGACATTCTCCATGCCAAATTTGATGCTCAAGGTAAAGATATACCCAATCAAATACCGAATATACCAATGACCTTTGGTACTTTCGAGCTCACGATAGTTCTTGACTTCCAAATGCTCGTGCATTGTAAGTTTACTTGAGCCCCAAGGTCGTTGGGCATTGGTGAGAGAGACTGTATTACAATTTGGGAGTCTCTGGAAGGCCTGGTCTACGGCAAATATGAAGGATAACGACGGCAACCGCTGGGGTATGTCCTTTATATTCTCAAATTTTATTTCCTTTGCTGACGTTATGTTAGCACTTCTTCATTCTTTTTCCTGGGGTTCAATGTCGTGCTTACTTCCAAAGTTCAGACGGGCTTCGCATTCTTCCTCAAACCCGAGCCAGTTACCTCTCACGTAAGTGGGTGCAAAGCCAACCTTTCGGACACAGGAAGCGAAGACAGGGTGGTTCGCGATGGAAACGAGATTCTGAACACTTATCTCATGAAGCATGATATTGCGGGTGTGAAAGAATCTCCTACCAAAACTCACAATCGTGACTTCGTTGAACCGTCTGCATGTCTGTCGTAAAGCGGCGAAGGTGGAGAATGACGCTTCAGCTACCATCATTAGGATGAGCTCATTAGGCACGTCCTGTATGGAAGCCATAGTGGCATTTCGTAGAGTGAAGGAATTAATGGAATTAGTTGTTGATTATGATATGAGCATGGTGAAAAAGGAAAGTGACCATGGAAGACTGAGGGAATGATTGCTCTTATATTGTGCTTCGAGGCTGAATTGATATGCTGAAATCCCTCAGATTTAACACAAGATTCCACACCATGATCCAGGCGTCTCAATGGGCGTTGTCCATCTCCGCCAAGGCAGATAGCTCCTGTGGCCGTGGTGTTTTGGATGAGTAATTCACTATGGGGATGACTGCCGCCTATAAGGTTAAGCTTTAGGCTGTGAACACAGGTGACTAATGAGAACACGATGATTTGTTTTCCCCATGTGTAATTTATAGCTGAGATGTGTGGCTTGTGTCACCACAGAGTTCCAGGGCTATCTGATCTCGTGCCAATCTCGTGTCTTGCAAAAGTGGAAGGCTTTTGCAATTGAGTAATTTTTTAGGTTTTCACGATATCAGCCTTATGCTGTAGCAATTGGTTAAACATTGTGCTATGATATTCAGGTTGTGAGCCACATGTGTTATCTGTAGTTGAGGCCTGAGGCCGATAGCTTAAATCAATATTGCGAATAACAAATGTTGTGTTCTTGTCACATGCTATCCGCCTAAAGCTTAACCTTTGTGGCAGCAATCAGGTACGCAGCTGCGCCTTAGCAACTTTATGTCATTTTACTGCCGAATACTTGGGCCGATACCGGCCCAGTAATCGCACTTCTTTTGTAAATCTTTGCTCGGCTTCTCCATCTTGGTTTTACCGCCTGTTTCAAACTTCAGCCTCTTTCGGCCCTTTTCAGTCCATTGCTCCCACTTGACAGCACTCTTATCGCGATGCGTGTTCGGATCCAAGGTACGAATGAAGCTTGTCCAATAGGCTTGGATCACGGGGACCACTGGGACGTTCTTCCCGCCATTGAGGTAGCTGGCTGGCGAGCCCGGACCTGGTCCAAACACAGCTTGATTCTCGACGACATGGGGAACACCGTAACCTGCAGCAATCTGAGCGGGGTCCTCGACGTCATACCAATAGTTCCAAGAGTTGGGAACGCCGTGGAGTGGCAATGCATTTGAGATATACATTGATGAGCACATGTATCTCATATCACCGTAGACGTCACTGACCTGACGCCACCAGCAGCCAGGATTAGGGCAAGACTCGTTCTTATTGGGATAGAGTTCATTGATCTGCCCCAACTGCTCCAGAGTTATGAAGGGAAAATTCGCTTTGATAAACTCGTTGCTTTCCGCCAAAGAAGTTGTGTTGACAGGCGTGAAATTCGTACCTCCATTTGTGTCATCACCGGTCATCAGAGGCACCTTTACGAACTTCCCCTCCTCATATACCCGATAGGTCACGTCAGGTACGAGCTTGCCATCGATGCTCGGAGTCCACATGAATTGAGGCGGCGCAGTGCTGCCGAGGTTCGGCAGGTTCTTGTTGATCTTTTGGATCTCCTGGGGCGACTTCGAACGAATGCAGGGAAGAATATCCTCTTTCGCGCCAACGCAGCCTAGGCGTACCGCCAGAGTGTTGAACTGATACACCGATTCCTTCTCTGTGAGGAGAGACCCGAACGAGATGGATTGGGCAATTGCGCCGTGGAAGAGGCCTGCATCCTTGCCTCCATAGGCACTGAGATGCAGACTGACACTCGCAGCACCAGCAGACTCGCCACCGATGACAACATGGTCAGGGTTACCGCCGAACTTGGAGATGTGCTTCTGGACCCATTGGAACGCCTTTCGCTGATCATGGAGACCGACGTTTGGTGTAATCTGGTCAGCATCGTTGAGAAAACCGTATACGCCGACGCGATAGTTGATGGAAACGACGATCATGTCCAAGTCGCCTGCAACGACCAGAGCAGTACCGTTTGCGTTGGCATTTGAGTTGCCGTTGAAGCCGCCGCCTTGGATATAGATATATACTGGAAGCCTGTCCTTGGCTGAGGCCTTTGTCGGTGCCCAGATGTTGAGGAAGAGGCAGTCTTCGGATTGAGTATCGCCAATGATCTTGGGATCAGAATCTGTTCCGATGCATACTGTTCCCCGCTACAGAGGGTTAGCAGGGGTCGCTGGACCGACGGAGAAGTGGCGTGACCTACCTTAGTGGCATCCCGGACGGCTCTCATGCGGACAGGATCTTGAGGAAGCTTGAACCTCAAGTCCTTGACTGGTGCGGCAGCATATCGAACACCAAGCCATTCCGAGACACCGTCGTTAAGGACGTTGCCTTTGTATTTGCTATACCCAAGATCAACCGTGGGGCTAACGGCAACAGTGAAAGGCAGCAGTGCTGCCAACAGGATCATACGATATAACGACTCCATCGTGGATACCTGTCGGATCGTCTACCTATTCATTCAACTTCATCGCATACTACATGACTCCATATACTATCTTCGGCAACCAGAAGTTGACCCCGGTCGGTGTATCACCGGCCCTTTTGCATCTGCCATGCTTGAAGCCGTTAGAAAATAGCAGGCTAAACCTCACGAGCTTTCAACGACCGGCGTTGAGGTTACTGTATTTGGTCAAGCTTTCGGAATCTGGGGAAGCGGTGATGAAACTTGCGGGGAAAATGTAACGCAAGATCTTGAATTGGCATGGCTCGCCGGCATCATGGCACGGAATAACCGGAAAAACATGCACCGAAATTGCATGACGTCGGAGAAGTTTTGGTCCGTTCGCCGATGGGAGTGTTTGCCGAGGTGCTTGGATGTAGAACGGGAATACTGAGAGGAGAAGCGTCGATTTTGGGCATCACATTCCTGGGAAACGTACAGCCCTTTGTCGATTGGTAGGCATTGTTTCAGTTTCTAAGTCGCGTAATCATTCCATGATTGTTTCAAGCGACTCAGAAAGACCATGTCGGCTAGGCTCCCACGTCATAACTGTGTGTTCCTCGATGTTCATGGAAACGGAGTTCAACCCGTCATGTTTAGGGTAGGATGACTTTTCCAGCATCTCAAGAGGAGGATGGAAGCAGCCGTTCAATGAAGCAGGCTGAGGACCCCAAATTAGATCCCCAATGCGAGGATAAGTATTCATTGGTTTTTTTGAATTAGTGATCAGCAGCATCAACTGTTATGTATGGTAATATGGTGATACGACTTAGTAGTACTCTGAAGAATTTATAGAGAACGACTCAGGGACCTACAATGGTTAGTTTTCCACCGATGCGACCGTTTCCAGGTCCTAACGTTAGATCCTTGGAAAATAAATGACGATGCAAACAACGGCTCATGACCAGGCCTAGACATTCTTGAGAGTTTTATTTTAAGCTTATCAAATAAATCAGTAAGTCAGCATATGTTTTAAAACAAACAGTAGGACTTTGAGGTTTCTTGTTAGTTTATTGCTGGTTGATTGTTATGCGGGACCAGACGGAGACAAGCCAATCCTTTCCAGCAGCGAGATTCGTTCCTCTGTCACCACGCGATAAGAAGTGCGATAATGTTTTGTCACTATCACTGCCACGAGTTCAGCAACGGAGATAGTCGCTATTGAAACCATCGCATAGCAACCTAAGCACTCGCGACTGCGATCGATGGCACCATACGGAAGGGCTAAGACTACTGTAACAAACGCCAGCCCCGCCAAAGACAGTACTGAAGGTACCTTGGTTTTATTAGCACACTCTTCCCAGGATCCAGGTGAGAATTCCATGGACCCCAGCATCCTCGGCAACGAATCCATGAATGTTGTTAGTTTTTCGCCGCTGACACCCAGCAACGCATTCCTCACTTGAACCTTTTCCAAGCCTGTCAATTTTCCCATTGCCAAACTCGGGGGTAATTCTTTGACAGTTCTGGTGACCATCGGCGTGGTCTGCCACGACTGAGATTTGCCGAGTGTTTCTGACCCGGCTTGGTCTCCATACCACGTTTAGTAGATGATGGTAGACTTCCTGCGCGCAAACATACATCTAGCCACTGAACTTCAATTGCTTGTTGAACATGGGTTTACCATATCTTGACGCCATTTACGTCTAGCAAGGAATTCCTTTCCAAGACATCTCAACCTTAATCACGAGCAAAATAACTGATACGGGCTCTCTTCAAAGCTACGTTTCTCTTACGTGTCGCGGGTCGTTGATGTCTCACATGTCATTCTTCCATGGCGATTCAAAATAAGCTCATCACGCTACTCGACGCCTCCCTCCTCTGGCCATCCTGTTTCTTCTCTAGTCTGCAGAATTAAACAATAAAGTTTGTATGAGGCTTTTTAAATATTCTCCGAACTTATCAACAATAAATTGAACTCCCTGTTTTGACGCGACGTCATGATTCAAGATTTTTTGAGTCGACATATCTTGCACAGAATCACAGGATGGCTTTCATGTCTCACTTGTGCGCCATCTAGTTGAAGTTCAGGACCTTTGAGAAGAAGAGTGTCTGTCACTGAAGATGTCAACTTCCGACAGACAATTGAAGATCAGAGCACTGACTTTGGCGCGTATGTAAACTCTACGTGGGCATTCCTCCTTGACAGCGATCATCATTTCTCTGAACGTGCTTTTACAGGCTGCCCAGTATCTGGCACGTAATAACACCAGCATGCCCTGCTACGCAAATTAGGTCATGCTGGCTACTCCAGATACCCAACGGTCGCAGGCCATACCCGCATCTCGAGTAGAACGAGAGTCGGGACAGATTGTCTCTCAACCGCCATGCAGATATCATCTTAAAACGCCAAGAAAATTTATAATGCTGTTCCGTTTGACCTTTAAGTTTGTTAGTCAGTGACCATTTGCTGGGCCTTGAGCACGGTCATCAACCAGTTGGAAGCAGGGAGTTTATGCCAAGTAGACTAGTAGTTCCGCTTAGCTTTAACATTATCACATACCAGCCTGATCATATCTAAAGATTAGAGTTTTAAGGTTTAGCAGGAAAGAAACAGTGACATTCAAGACCTTGAGATGCAGCCTGAGCCATCCGTTGCGCCAAGACAGGGGCAGAGACCTCCCTTCACTGTAAGCGACTTTGAGCTAGCGCTAAGCTAACACTATTACCGCTAGCTGCAAGGGAGAAGCTCGGATTTTGACCATTAAACAGTCTGTAACTTCAATATTTGGGCGCCTGTCACCAAACATTTTAGAGCAATAAGGAGGGGCTAATTTAATGAGTAAGCGATTATCTCCGATCCGCGCATGAGGCCACCAGGAATTCACTCGAATCCCCTTTTCACTTGGCGCAACGCGGCCTCGTCAACCCCAATCCATCAACAATCTTTAAAAACGTGGTTGATGGCTCTGCTCATGAGCAACCAACAAAGACATTTTGTTGCAAGCCCTATGACAAGATGAACAAATCATGGAGCAGATTGATACCCCCCCTTTTTGCAACCCTTTTCTTAGCCTTGGTGGCGTTCAAATCTCTTTTCCCCGGAGATGACCCTTATCGTTGTCGCGCAGTTCAGAAAACAGGTCGATGGATTGACCCGATTCGCGATGAGCAGGGGAACCGGGATCCATTCAAGCAATGGCAGCCTGATGGCTGTATCCTCAATCACTACGACTCGCAGGATATTCGCAGATGCACAGAGGGTCGTCCAATTGTCATCGTTGGCGACTCGACATCTAAGAACCTCGGTCTTGCCATGGCTAGTCTGGTAAGCCATGGTACGAGACATTAAAGTGATTTGACTGACAAGATGATAGCTCGATAATAAGCAGTACAAAAAGGATGAAGAAGCCAATTTGTTCAGCAAGACGACATCTTTCAACATGACATATCACGGCCAGAGGATAGAACGTGTCGCAAACGTCTATATCTCATCGCATGGTGTACCAGGTCGAGAGAAATTTGTCAGCCATCTGGAGACCTACGCAGAGGAGAAGACGAACCCTCCATCCATTGAAGGCCAGAAAGGCCCGGTATTGATCTACATAGCTGGAGGCGCATGGTATACTCATCCCCACTATGGAGGTATCGGCTCTACCGCCCTTGATCCCTGGGACGATCGTTTCTCGGCATATCAGGATCATCTGTCAAAGGTTGATAAATTCATCGGCGATAATACACCACACGAAGATTGGTTCAGCGCACCGATGGATTCACGAGATGGTATTGGAAACCAAATCTTCTACGCACCGCCCGCTGGGCCGCGATACCTGGGTAATGATACCAAAATGGTTATCGACAGAGGTCGCCGAGCGGAAGAAGTCATCAAGATGCAGGACTGGCTTCTGGAAAAGGAGGATGAGTTCAACATTCCGTTCGTCTGGTCTATCGCCAACCTTGTCGAGGGTCAAGATAAGGTCTGGCGCGATCCCCTCCGCACCGGATTTCACGTCAAATTTCATGTTGCAGAGCTTCGAGCCAACATTCTTCTCAACATGCGATGCAATGCGAAGCTGGACCGCATGAAGCCGTATCCCTATTCACGGACGTGCTGCACCGACTACGGCGTGAAGCCAATGGTGCAGCTCTCCGTCGTGGCATTCGGTATTATGTACGTGGCTGCTTGCATCATGTGCGAGGTTCTGGATTTGTTCGCCGATCGAAGTCCCAGCCAGCCTCGTTTCAAGCTCCTCAACATGCAAGCCGGATGTCTCATATTAGCACTTCTGATGTGCTACTACGCTGACCGTACACAGATGATGGCAAAAGGTAGCAAGTTTTGGCAAATGAAGGACTTTGTCGCGCTTTGCATTCCTTGCATCGCAATCACGTTGGCTACGATTCGTCGCATCAACTCGCCTGTTCCCGAGGACCTCTCAGTAGACATGCAAGAGTCAGACCAACCATTTCTCTCACGGGATCAGACCGATGAGTGGAAAGGATGGATGCAGTTCTTCATCCTTATCTATCACTGGACCGGTGCTCACGATGGCTCAATCTACGTCCTCATCCGTGTCTGCGTTGCGGCATATCTCTTCCAAACAGGCTACGGACATACCCTTTACTTCCTAAACAAGAACGACTTCTCGTTAAACCGCGTCGCAGCCACGCTACTGCGCCTCAACATGCTCAGTTGTTGTCTCGCGTACTTTATGGACACAGACTACATGTTCTACTACTTCCCGCCTCTTGTGTCATTCTGGTTCCTCGTCGTTTACACGACAATGGCGATTAGACCAAGGTACAATAGCGATTTGCAGGTCATGCTGGCCAAGATATGCATGTCTTGTCTCTTTGTATCGATGATCTTCATGGGGACGCCTCTGACGCGTTGGGTCTTTGGGATTCTCAACACGGTCTTCAGAATCCAGTGGAGTTACAAGGAATGGTATCGCCGCGTTACATTCGATATGCTCATAGTTTACCTTGGTATGCTGACAGCCGTTGCCAACCGCCACTTGAAGAAGCCTATTCACCTAGGGCTTCGTGTAACACTTGCTCTAGCCGGCTTCTTCGCTACGATACATTATTTCTATGCGACCTCGGATCTTCGCATGGCTGCGTACTCGAAATGGCATCCGTACGTATCGCTTGTACCAGTCCTGGGTTTCATCGCCATGCGAAATGTCTCGGGCCCTGTTCGCAATTATCACTCTAAAGCGATGGCTTGGCTAGGTCGTTGCTCCCTGGAGACCTACATTCTCCAGTTTCACATTCTTCTCGCAGCCGATACCGATGGTGTTCTCATTGTCGATGGCCTGTTTGGCGATGGATCACTTATGGGAGACCGGTGGAGGACTTTGGTGATCATCGTACCGATTTTCCTATGGATCAGTCACGCGGCCGCCAGCTCAACAGGATACATCGTCAAGATGATCCTGCATCAAGGCACAGAAGACGAGAAGTTCGGCAGACTTCCTTTCTGGGCTTGGCTGGAGAAGATTCCAGGCTTCTCAGACCTCTCAGCGCCCAAAATCAGGGTCATTTGCATTTTATTAGTTATGTGGTTGCTCAATCTGATGAACCCAGGACATGAGATCCCGGCAGTGTTTGACGGTGGACATTCAGTGGTTGTGGCGCCAAAATTCCCACTGGAGTTCCCTTACCCAGTAGCAAACAGAACGGTATGGTAAAGGCTAGATCTATGGTTTGGAGTATCAAGGGAATTATTACGGAGCTTACATATACAAAGAGCGCTGTCGCATGACATTATCAATTGAATAGAGCGCCTTTTTGTTTGCCTTCAGCTTTCAGAAGCCCTCGCTCGGTGCTATGAATCCCGAGTTCGCCACATCTTGGCTCCGATAAGCACCCCAGTAAGTTAGCGTAGTCCCCCGCCATTTCTCGCCGATGAGTCAAGAAGATTTTTTATGCGCCCTCTGAGCAAATTCCTCGGCTCCTCAATTGATCCTTTCAATTGGCAACCTCAAAAAGCCTGAGGTGCCAATTCAATTCGCTCAGTTCAGTTCAATTGACAATGGCGACGTCAGGGTCTTATCCTACTCAGGCTCTTGAGCTCGAGACTCTCAGCCTCACTCATGAGACCGGTGCAACGCCGAAGCAGCCAAATCCGGTTTTATCAACAACGGGCCGTCGGCTTGGATCGCGCAATGACCAGGAGGATGAGCACGACAATTTCACTGGCTCAGGCGATGAGGCCGCACCTCCAAGGGCCACTCTTGTTGTAGAGAAGTGGAATGAACCCATTGGCAATGCCTTTCGAGTCGGCGCTGTCTACTGGAGTCTTTTTGTCTCAGGCGCCAACGATGCTGCATACGGAGCTTTGATCCCTTATCTCGAGACCTACTACGAGCTCTCTTACCTCGTTGTCTCACTCATCTTCCTCTCACCGTTCGTCGGCTTCATCGTCTCGGCTGCTGTCAATAATTATCTGCATATGAACATCGGTCAGCGATGGATCGCCTTCATGTGCGGAGGATGCCACGCCTTGACATATCTTATCTTATCGCAACATCCGCCTTATCCTGTTCTCGTCTTGGCATATGTCCTTGCAGGTCTCGGTAATGGCATTGGACTTGCTGCCTGGAACTCGTACATTGGCAATTTGGCGAGGTCTAATGAGTTGCTCGGCTTTATGCATGCAAGCTATGGACTTGGGGGTACTGTAAGCCCTCTTATTGCGACTAGTATGATCACCCAAGCCAACCTTGGCTGGTATGACTTTTACTACGTGCTTGTAAGTTCTTAGCACCAATCTTCTTATACAAGATTACTGATTACTATTTTAGCTGGGTATGGCTGTTCTTGAGACCGCAACTCTCACCTACTCCTTCTGGCCCAAGACAGCTCAGAAGTATCGCGAGGCCGTTCATACTGAGGGCACTCGCAGCGAAGGCACGCGAGCCGCTCTCTTCGTCAAGCCTCATGCTCGCGTTGTTTGGCTTTGTGCCCTCTTCCTACTCGGCTACGTTGGTGCTGAAGTCGCTCTCGGCGGCTGGGTCGTGCAATTCATGTTGCGTGTTCGTAATGCCGACCCTTTCGATGCGGGAATGACAGCTGTCGGTTTCTGGCTCGGCATCACCATCGGACGACTCGTTTTAGGCATGGTGATCCCCAAGATCGGTGTCAAATTGTCACTCATGATATTCATTCCAATTACCATGGGCCTGCAGCTCATCTTTTGGCTAGTACCCCAATTCCACGTCTCAGCCGTGGCCGTTTCGCTGCAGGGCTTCTTTTTGGGACCCATGTTCCCTTGTGTCATTGTTGCACTTACCATGCTTCTCCCGCGACATCTTCACGTCAGCGCAATTGGTTTCGCTGCTGCGTTTGGTGGAAGCGGTGCGGCTGTGCTGCCCTTTGCGATTGGTGCCATTGCGCAAGCCAAGGGAGTACAGGTTCTTCAACCAATTATCCTCGCTATTCTGGCTGTGCTGTTCGTAATATGGCTTGGCCTACCCAAGATCGAAAAGCGAAAGGATTAAGATGGTCAATGTTGCTGAGAGATATCGCGTTTGTGGGAGGTCAAGATCAGAAATCGGTTCCACTTTCAAGTACAGGAAATTTTAAAGTTGATGAATGTTTGTATATAAGTAAGATAGCTAATGACATTGGATTCTCACGTTGATCAAATTTACGCACCTGCTTTTCTTCCTCAAACGAGTAAATATGGCAAAGATCTATCCTCAAATGTTGGATTTGGCGGCCTCGCGAGGGAGCCAGGCTCTCAATAATTACCAAGAAGTTGCAGAAGATGAGCCAAACGTAGTAAAAGACCAACTATTACGCTGGATACAACTGCAATCAACGATCTAGCACTAGAAACACTTCTTCTAGGAGTTGGAGAAAGTAGCGAACCCTCTCAGCGTTGCGGGCATAGTCCATCACTAGATGCCAAGGACGAGGAAGCTCAAAAGGGACATCTCAAGGACCGTATGGACTCCCTGTGCATTGAAACTGTCGGTAAGAAGTTAGGAAAAAAGAGCCCTGCATCACCAACTCGCGCCAATACGGGCCCTCCTATATGGTCAGAAGACTATAGGAAGCTTTCTTCACGTCACGCCTATCAAGGTCCTACTCCAGGTGTCGGTTTGAGGTTGCCAATAGCGCCTCCATCTCCACCGTCTGTCTCTACACAGCGGAGAGAGAAGCCATAGTCTGACCCATTGTCAGGAAGGAAGGAAGGAGACAGAAGGAGAGAGAAGAAGGAATGGGACTCTGATTGAGTCACTTACACTGGCTTCTCAAAGACAAGTAACTTTAAGTTAAACCCATCGTCCACGATCTTGAGCTCTGAGCCATGATGAATAGTTACAGGTAAAGCCTGATAGATTCCAGGTCCTCAGGCGCTTACATGGACTTCGACGAATCTGTCAAATCGTAGCAAAATCCATCTCATAGCGCCTTGTTATTATTGAACTTTGAGGCAATGTGAAACATGGTAGCGGTACATCATGAAGCAAAAACAAGATTCAAATCAGAGCCTTGACTGCCTACGTAACTCGTACATATTTGGTTCGCGTTCCGGTAAGGTTTTATGAACAATGTTACCTCGTGAAACCTACGTTAAGTCGGAGCCTACCACCGACTGCTTAGCTACTGTCCTAAACCGTGCTGCTGTTCCCATTCGTTGAAAGCCAACATGAAAATATATTTTGACTATAAATACTAACCCTGGTTGTAGTTAAGAGTTTACTGGCACAAATTCAACCCATTCTTAGGATTTGAATCATTAAGGTTCTGTAGTAAAATTAAGATTCGCACAGTAACATGAAGTTCAATCTGTAAAGCATGATTCCAAGCTCTATAAAAAGACCTCCCATTCCCTCTCGTCACAATTCTTTGGCTCAACCTTTTAAGATTACCTGCAGCAGAAGAACCGTCCGTTCTGCCCACAAACACTACCGAACATGGACTGCTTTTCTAAACTCCCTCCTGAGCTCAGGATCCGAATCTTCTCTCAGTTCTTGTCCACATCCACAATCTTTCGACTCGTGCAAGCATCTCCAATCATGTTTTCTCAGTATAAGGCACCCAAAACAACTATAAGACGGCATTGTGTTGTCAACCTACTCACCGGTGATGGGCACGAAGACCTCCTACAGGACGCATTGGGCCTGCTTCATCTGGAGCTGTCTGACAAACGACCTGACAATCATGTACTGAAATACACCATCAGGCAGTGGAACTCAAAGACATTACCTAATCCTTTGGAAGAAAAGAATCAGGCTACCATTTCCAAGCTTTACAAACTATTCTCCTCTATGAGTATGTTTGTGGAGGACTACATCAGCAAAGCCACTTCCCCAAACCCACCTCAAGCCTATCTCTGTCTTCCTCAGATCGACGACCCAAACAGAGGGCTCTACTACAAGGATCACAGCTTTAGTCCAAGACACGTCACTTTAGATGATCTCACATCATCAGAATGTCATTCTCTTATCCGGGCATTCATCAAATACGACATGTTCTGCAAGATTCAGGCAGCTAAAGTGGCATTGCCAACAGACGACAACGAATATAGTGCTATGTCTAAGAAAGCATTTGACGAACTCAGGAACTGTGAGCACGAAGCACTTTGTTGCGTTTTTTATTATGTCAATGCTGTATATGGGGCTCTTTTCACAGCATCTACACGTTGCTCAACCAGACATGCTTCCAGTACTTTACAAGATACGCTCGCCAAACCGGTACGCCTGTTGTACCCAGATCATCTTTATTTCGATCCAATAGTAGCCTTTGATGATATGAAGCTACCACCACCGCACATTCCTATAGGGCTAGAATCTGTTGATATTTTATCAGGCCTCGGCTTTGATCTACTCAGAGATCTAGTACGGTTTGCAAACAAAGCACAGCCCGAAGATATGCGAAGCTGGTTTTATACCATATTTTCACGTTGGCAGAAATCGCAGGATACGCTCCTTCACAACTACCGCTTCCCCTCCCTCGACAGATTCTGGGCAAACTTAGTCAATCATCGAGATGGATCGCTGAGATCTCTGTTAGTTCAGAGATTGTCTGCTGCTGACATACTCGATTGCAACCAATGCAGCTTTGTGTTATGGTACACGCAACGCATCGTATTTAGACAACGAGCGTGGGTTTTTCTGGATGATACTCGACTGCTCCAGACGGGTCTTGACCACTTCCCAGTAGTCGAGGATCTTGAAAAGCATAGACTTGAAACCATACATGCAGCCGAGAGACAACGACTTCGCCGTTTACAACTTTGCCGGTATCGAAGAGAAGCGGGTATCGAGGACGCCTAGAACGAAGGACAAGAGTATATTTTCAAGGCGAATAATGAGGATTCCATTCCTCGCTTTTTTTATCAATCAGGCAATAAGGATGTGACAACATTTTGGCAACACATCTGAACTACCTTAGTTACATAGTTGAGGTGCGTCTATTCCGGCGAGGATATTGGAGTTACGCATCTCGGGGTATTCTTCAATGCAAAGTATAATCACCGAGGCTTTAGTTCAATTTCATGATTTACTGTTATATCATCAGACTCGGCTGTCCTATTTCGTGCTTTTCACCAGAGACGCTATTGTATAAGCTCGCCGTTTTATGTATATTGTCTGTCATAAACTTAAGAATAAAATCAGCCTAATTCCAGTGGCCATGAGCTGTATGGTACTTTAACATCACAAGTATCTAGCCATCATCCCTGCCTCATATACAGACCCTTTTGTGTTATCAACGATATATAGTCACTTCTGGTAAAACCCTAGCTACAGCTTCTAAGTATTAAGATACACAACAAAACGATGTATTCAATATTCTAGCCTCGAGATGCCTGAGCTGAAATGTAGCTTAGCAGCTAAACGCCTAATGAAAGGTTTTATGAACGTGATGTGTCATATCACTCCTCTTTGAGTGAAGCGAAAGAAATGTAATACGTGCCACGACGAACTTGTCGATCTGGCCTATCGCCGTACCGTTTGCCCAGCTCAATTACATGGGTAGTTGGCTGACTTAGGCTTTCCATTAGTAAAGGAGAACCAATTCGAAAAGGCCTCGGATGCGGTGCAAACTGGCAACATAACAACTCCTGGGGCCGTGACGTTGTACTCAGAGACTAGATCCATACCATCAATTGTGTTGGAAGGATCAAGCATGGACCAACCGTTGGCATTCCCGTTACCGGCAAAGCTGTTTACGGCTCTGCTACCGAGTATCAGTGAGTGACTCAACATAAACCCAAAGGTTTCGGATATGGTTTTCGCTTACCCGGTTACGATATCTTCCTTGGTCAACCCACCAAAAGCTGTTTCTGATCCGGTCAGATCATCGAGTCCCGGTAGACGACTGAAGAAATTGTCAGTGCAACCAGGATTGAAGCTTCCATGGGACTCGTCGCAGGTTCGAGCTTCCCCTGTGCATCCGATCAAGTAGTACATCTTAGAACCTACGCAGACGCCTGATGAGTCATAGTTCTTGGAGTTCATGTGCTTTACACTGGGTTTGTCTCCGGAGCCTTGCTCGGAATCGATGACACTGGAAGTGCGGTTAGAGAAAAGTCATAATACTACAGAGTGACAACCTACACTGGGCCAAGTTCGGAAGATGACAGCTGCCAAGCGAGCGGAACCAGTTCCGCAAAGAGCGCCTTTGAGACAAGGGCTTGAATCGCATCGACGCCAAGATCTTGATGCTTGGTTTCGAGCATCTGGCCGTCGGTAATAGCGGTGAAGAGTAGATCAGTATTTTCCTTGGAACCGTTGAAAATTTGCTCATTCATCGAGACGATCTCAGCTTGCCAGATTGTAACGATTGCTATCAAAGAGCGACTTGTTAGTAAAGCATGAGGAGCTGAAGGACATAGGTACTTACCGTTGAGCCTAGTTGAGATGGAGTTCTCGGCACTAAGGGCACTGTCACTGCAAGGCTTTAGTCAATGTGTCCCCGAAGCGCTGGTAGCAGATGGAGCCACTTACTCTTTCAGGGTGTCTTTAGCAATAGTAATGCTGTTTGTTACCATTGGGTTGACCCAATCCTTGACAGTAGCCAATGTATTAGGATTGGCTTTGAAGTAAGGCATGCCCTTCAGAGCTTTATCTGGTCAGCCCATGATAATGCCACTCGTATAATCGAACAGTACTCACCTGAATTCCACATCGGTGACACCGCGAGGGAAAAGCCAAGGCCAATGATGTCAAGGAGGAGTTTGACTGAAAAATCGCTCGACTTGATGGGTGCAAAGGTGCTAGAGAGCTCTCCGACTTGAGCATTGATGTCGTTCTGAGCCCTGTCAAGTGCGTCCCAAAAGTTGAAGTGAACCTGTGAATGATCAGCTTAAGCTCTTAACGTGGTGAAGACCAATGAATTGTGCATACGCGGTAGATAGACTCCATAGAGTTGATGACAAAGTAGGCCCCAGGATACGTGACGTCGTCGCATTGCACAACATTGGAGCCGCAGGGGTTGTCGTTCTCGATGGTGCCGCAGTCAATACCCTCTGGCCCGTGGAAGAGGTTGCTGAACTATCAAGGAGCGTTAGTTAGGTATCCTGGTTGGATCGCGATGGAGACTACGAACCTGCTCAGTAAAGTTCAAGCCACCAGGGAACGGATTGGCATTCCACTGATCAACACCCCACTTCCATGCCTGGTCTGCATACACAGAATCCCAGCGAAACTTTGCATCTTTAGAAGCATCAGTAACTCCAGGGTCAGTACAGGTAACGTGCGTGAAGTCGTCGCCTGCCGCGTTGTTGCCGCCGTCGCCACTAGCATGACAAGTGCCATAGCCGCAAGCGCTGTGATCCATCCCAGGCCATTGATTGCAAACTGGATCGGCGTTACCCTTCTTGAACGGCAGAACCTGGTAGTTACCGTTGTAGATATAGTTGGGACATCCATCGCTAACGCACATTCCGCCGGTCGCTGTGTAAATGACATTGCCACTGGGGTCCTTGACTGTGATACGCTGAGCGCCGGTTTGGACCTCTCCAGCGCCATAGCCGTAGTTCATACCAGGATTCAGAGGGGCCGTATGCTCCGTGGTTCCAGAAACGGTTACCTTGTACCCAGATCCGAAGGAGGGATTGAGGATGATAGCGTAATAGAGATAGTTGACGTCATCATCCCATCCGTCGGGTTTGTTGTAGTAGGCATCGTTGCCCTCGTATGGACATTTCACATCCGAAAGCTCGGTTCGATACCATGCGGCACCAACGAGAACATCGCCGTTCATCGGAGTCATCTGGGAAGCCGACTGACCAGTCTTGTAAGCGTTAACGAAAGACGAGACAAGAGGCTGCCAGCCTGTATGATCCCAAGTCTCCTGATTGGCATAGAAGTACGGTTCGGTGTCATTGTTTTGCTCGGTCCAAAGGTTTCCGATGTAATGCGCTTCGGGCCCGTCGTTCCACGTCTGAAACTGAACATAGTCGGGTTGGGGGTCCATGTTGAGGATGTTGACCATACGCTTCGGTAAGTTCAGGTCTCCTTGTCGATAAACGTGCGCTCCATAAGCATTCTTGTACTGCAGTGGACTGAGGCCCATAATGTATAGTTTTTCGTGTTTGTGAGCGCCGGCAAGAACAGGAACATCGATCGATACGTCTCCTGCATACTTACCGCCGAAGCCTTTGCGTTCAGGCCAGGCAGACTCCCAGCTAAAGATGCCGTCGACAATGGGGCCCCAGTATGACCACCATCCGTCAGCTGAATCATAGTATCCGTCAGTTTCGTCAAAATCGGGCATGAAGAACATGTCATTCGCTAGTTCTTTCTTCCAGTTGATCCATGTATCGTTGTGTAAACCACCAGAAGAGAACGTGCTAATGAGAGGACGGCCTTTAACTTGATAGTAGGCCGAACTTCCTTTATAGGAGTCCCAGATCCACTGGTAATCGGATGGACCATGGCACTGAGACTGTTAGCCAGTATCAACTGTAAGGCAGGAAAGCTGGGTCGCATACCGACTTGCCACCATGGTAGCAGGCATCACCAGAAGCGTAGACATCCATGGAGATGTACAGCTTGAAGCCGACGGACTCGGCATACGGAAAGAGGTAGCTGAGAGCCTGAGAGACATAGTCGCGAGTAGCGTCACCAATGTTCAATGCGAAGCCGTCTAGGCCCATAGATTTGGCATTATCGATATCTTTATGCGCATGCTCCTCGGTGACAGTTCCGACCTTGTACGAGGCATAATCGTTAGTAATAGAGCACTGTAGGGAGATGAGTGAGAAAAGAACTGACCATGTAATGAGCAAATACCGCTTTGGCATTGGCAACTCTAGCGAGAGTGCTAGAGATGGCCAGCAACTTGACTAGTCCCTTCATCGTGAACATGAGGAGAGCACCTAGAAACGCAGGTCTGAGGTGTCGATACAAAGCAACATATTGTTACCATACGCCGCCTATTTATTCCCAATCGCTTTCTGTTGCCGTCTTGTCACATCTGAGGCAATGCGATTCACTAGCAAAATGGGTCAAATGATGTTACATCGACAATGTCGGAAATGACGGAGGCTGCTAAAGCCGATGCATGTGTTCCTGCAGGAGCTGTCATGATAACCCCCATTTCCCAACTCGGCATTTCAAATAGACTCACCTGTATGCATCAATGATTTAAGCTTTCGGTTCTATGCTAAAGTTGTTGCTCGGTGGGCGAAGGATTGCTCTACCCTCAGAATCGTATAGCTTCAAACGCTATGGTGCCAATGAAGTCCCCACCACGGTTATCTCGGCAGCCTAGGCGAGAAGTTCAGGTGTTCAAGGAAGGTGACAATTCGAATCCTTGAGATTGGATGAATCCTTTAATAGTCAGTGATAGGGTAAAAAGGTTGTCTTGCTGAGATCTGCATGGGACGAGATATGAGGGATAGAATTACCAGTGGCAAGTAATGCCGAGATTCGAGAGTTACATAGCGACTAGAGCAAATATCACCATTCATTTGTAAATTGCCGGAACTTAAACGTCCAATTACATAGTTCATTCTAAGATGGAAGTCTATCTCAAATAACCAGCTCATACAGAATCAAAAGCCAACCTCAAGCTCAAAATCAGTTGTATCTATGCCATCGTGTGCACCTCCGGAATTGCCGTCCAGCGAGTACCGTACCTACTCTTGCTACGCCAGTGGGGTCCAAACCAGTAAAGAACGAAGGGAAACGAAGTCATGACACCAGAAATAATGCCAAAAAGGCTGAAAGTCCAGGCTCCACCCAGGTTGGTAAGCATATCGAGGATGAAGACTGGTACAATGCCTGCGCAGGCCAATCGAAAGCATGCCGCAGTGGTGAGTGCAGATAGAGTTCCAGCTGGTGGATATGCATCAAACAGATAGGAAATGAACGAGATGAGAACCATCGCGTTGCCCCAGACATATACTGCTGTACCAGAAATTGGAGCAAGGTAATGAATGCTGGGAGTCGCAGTAAACGCAACCCAGAACAGAGACCCAGCTACCAAGAACGCTCCTAACATGGCTGGAACAAGACGCCTCTCAATATCTTCCATGTTTCGCTTAGCTTGACTGGAGATTAGAGCCTCAATCAAGGAGGAAGTAAGAAGGGCGAGGATCACTCCAACAATAGCGGAGACGAATGCCAGACCAGATTGTCTGACTCCAAAGCCATACGTGGCGCCCAGCGCAGCTGGTACAGAAATGAACCATTGGAACACAACGGCAAAGTTGAGACCAAGGTAGAGAGAGATCACGATGACGAGGGGTTCTGTGAAGAGCATTTTGACTGGTGTAAGGACGGTGATATGGGTCATTTCAGAAAGTGTGACACCGCTTTGAGCGCATGGCAGCCTGATACCGCTCTTGTTGTAGCGAATGCGGGTTCGTAGAATCTCTCGGCCGTATGTTTCAGGCATGAAGGATCCAAATGCAAGGGCTGCGGTGGCGAAGATGAGGGTAACCCATGAGAGCCAGGCGGGCCCCTTGGCTGCGAAGACAAAGCCGCCGATTATAGGGCCTGCAGTCACAAATGTCAGTTCTTTGTCTAGACTCAAGAGAAAACTCAGAACATACCGGCTGCAGCTCCAAGATAAGAGGCAAGAGTCAAGAAGGAATAATATGTCACGGTCTTATTGGCAGACCAGACATCAGCGAAGGTGCCTTCGATCAAGACAACACAGGGACCACCAAAGAGTCCAGCCAAGAAGCGGAAAGCCAACAGTGTCTAAATGTTTGTCGCAAGACCGATCACGATCACACAGAGGCAGAAAAGCGGGAAGCTGGTGAAGTAGATGGGTCGTCGGCCGTATCGTTCAGAGAGATGTGGAGTGTAGATGGGTGCGAAGAAGACGCCAAAGAATGGCATTGTGAAACCAAGAACAGCCACGCGCTGTGAGACACCGAATGCCTCTGGGATGGCGTCGATGGCTGCTGTGTAAGTGGTTGTTCCATACATGCTACTCAAGTCAGTATCTTTTTGTCGTTCTACGGCGTTGGTAACTTACATGACAAACACAAACAAGAATGAGCAAGCTGACACGTAGACCTTCTTGAGAATTGGCCAGCTCATGGGGCTATCAGGATCAGTCGGTGACAGGTTATGTCCTCCAGATCCTGCATTGGCCCTGATACAAGGCTCGTGTTCATCGTCGGGTGTGTGTCGACCGTCCATGTTTTCTGTATGTGACGCCGCGTCGAAGGGTGGCATATTGGGTGTTGGTTCGAAGCTTGTCATGTTGGAAGTCATGTCGTATGTCGCTGTATGGTGGGCAGCGTCCATGTTGTTCGTGATGGAGATGGATGTTGGAAAGAATCTAGATGAATCGGATTGTGCTGAAGTGAGGTAGTGGTGTTGCTTGATGGATTGAACAAACAGATGCCAAGGTCAATCGCTTATATACACCATTGCCTTGGACCCCAACATTGATGCTCTCATCATTTTTCCTCGAAGAAATGCGTCCAGGCTTATATTCATCAGCTTTTTGAGGTAAACAAAATGAAATTACCCAGTGTCGATCAGAACCTGGGGTCAAACCGAATAAGAATTCATTTTCGCCAATGTTTAATTGAAGCCTTTGTCCGCCAGATAATCAGAATTACCGAATGCAGAAAAGCTGTTGACTTGGCTCCAGCAGGGCTGAAAAGCTTAGCGCTGACACTACAGTGAGGCTTGTTCTGATGGCTTGTTTCGAGTTTCATAATCAGGATTGCCTAATTGAGTAAGCTGCTCAATGATACAGGGGATCTTGAGCTCTGAAGGATCAATGAGCTGAACGAAAAATCGTATTTGGCGAATATTCAGCGGATCATGACGAGTTTGAAACCAACAGCTGCCTCTTTAGTAGTTGAAACAGAAATTGACTTTAAACACAGCGGCATGCAGCCAGGGCTTCTGTCGCGACTAATGACTGGCTACCCGCTATTGACCATAATTTACAGCGCACCAGGTACCTGTAGCGCCTTGGCCCGCTAGGCGGCTAGAAGCGCTTCTGCTGGCGAGCGCAAACATCACAATTAAAGATCGAGACAAGGCATAACATAAATCTTAGGCAAATAAAAAGACCATTACATAACAAAAGACAATAAGAATTTTAATACTGAATTGAGATAATCATATGCTATCTGTTATGTACCCGTTACAATCACCAACTCACAATCTCCAACAAGTCATCAAGCAAAGTAGGCAGAGAAAGCGAGCAGACTCAAGATGGCCACAACCATGGCAGGTTGACCAGTGGGACAACCCGATGCGCCGTTCATTTCATCCTTCTTCGTATCCTTCTCGTCGGTCGAATTCATAGAGTCGCCATCAGATGACAATTTTGCCTGGCCAAAGTTGGCATCAAACTTCTCGCACCAGAGCCCAACGTAAGAGAAGTCTTTGGCAGTGTACCCAGCATCAAGCTTGACCGTGATGTCCATCTTGGAGGAAGTGTCGCTGATGCGCTCTTTATTGATACGGAACCCGGATGAGAGGTCTTTGGTCTCGGATCCCCACCAGTAGAGAGCAGGTGCGGATGCGTCTTTGAGCTCGTAGTCGGTGATCTTAAGTTCAGTGTTGCTGACGACCTCAACTGTACCGCCAAGTCCAGCGTCCAGTGAGGATAGGGCGCCAGAGTCGCCCATCTTTGCGGCCATGGCAGCAGAGGCAAAAAGCAGAGCGGCGAGCTTGAAAGCCATTGTGGAAATAAGAGGTGTATAAAATTGAGGTTTGAGGTAAATGTTGCCTTTGCAGAAATGTAGCAGTAGATGAAGGTAGAATGGAATGGGAGTTTGATTGCTGGTGAAGCTGGTTTCATTGTACTGTCTCAATCTTCTTATACTGCCGCACCGCTTCACCTCAATTCTATAAGAGGCAATTTAGATGATAGAACAAATAAACCCCAGAAACAATTATCCGCCTCAGCGTCTGAGGCTAAATGTTTCACAGCAGGGCTTTGCCTAATTTTACCGGAAAATTAAGCTTGTTTCCATCCGCATTGCCCAAAAAGGAAATTATGATTAGCGATGGTGGTCAACGCAGCCAGCGCCCGCACCTCCCAAGCATAGCCTCGACGCCTCATCAGGGATCGCATCACAGCGTTTGATCAATCAACAATGTTTCTCATTTGCCGTGCTGAAGTGTTAATTTCTCAGCCCCAGGTCTAGCTTTCATTCTTTGGAATCCAGTCAGCCGCGGGTTTCGAATGGCAAGTTTGATCAATCATCAGTTGCGATAGCTCCTTTGCACCGCCATGCTTTTGACAATATGGGCTTGTTTGTCAAGTATTTAGTGTCTATATTCTCCGTACTCATATGCAATAATGAACCGTCAATCACTCACCTTGACTTACGCTTTTTTTTATATCATTCTTACTATCCAATGGATGACGGCGGCCTATAAGGTTAAGCTTTAGGCTGCAAACACAGATAATAAATAACAACATAATATTTTTTCCCCTGATATAAGCTTTTACCTAGAAGCTTTTATAATAACTAATAAATCTTACTATAAGCCTTAAGGCATTGCAAAGGGAAGAGACTAAGAGGGTATAAAAAGGGATATAACCTTAAGTTTACATCTCTATATATATACTACTATAGTATATCTTAATATATAAAATAGTAACTATAAACTAAACTGTTATTAATAAGAACTATATAAGCTAGGATACTTAAGACTATATTTATAATTTCTCTATTACATTTAGTGCTTTAACTTATATAAGCTAATATAAAATTAGAAAGCAGGGTAGCTTTAAAGCCTTAAAAAAGGATAACCTTTAATCTCTTAGAAGAGCTAATTTTAAATATAAAGAGGTTTATAGTATAGTTTATACTAAGCTAGCCCTCTTTAATTATAAGGCATTTAAGGCAGCTGTTAATAACCTATATGCTTACTACCTTATGAACTTTACTTGCTATAAGGTTAAGGCGCTAGAAGAGCTAGTAGAGAAAGAGGATAAGAAGAATAAAGGCATTAGGGTATTAAAGGATAATATTAACTAGATAGTAGAGCTTATAACTCTATAGCTTAAGGTAGTAAACTAAGAAAAGCCAGCATATAGCTATTTAAAAGTTAATAATTAGAATTATTAAATAACTCTAAGAAGGATTATATATATGCTGTGGCGGAAGGTTAAACTGTTAAAGGTTTTATTGACTGAGTTACTTAGGCTGAAAAGTTAAAGTGTTGATACTTTTGCTGAGGTGAGTTATATCTAGGCGACTAGAAGCTTTGAAGCTGAGAGAATACAGGCTGATCAAGTTCATAAGATTAATACACAATAATTTTAAACACGATGATTCTTACTATCCGAAAATGACTGATCCCGTGATTATCGATCGCTATACTGCTGCAAGAGTTTACTTCGGCAGCGTTATAGCCTTGATATTCTTAGAATCACTCTTACCTTTCAGTGTCTACACCTTTCAAAGATACACCAAGTGTAAGAACTCCATTTATCAATGCTTTGCCTTGGCTAATTTACCCAGATCGACGTCAAGATCGGAATGTGCTTCACTGGAGTATCACTGTCTGGCTTCACAAAATACACAGCTTCCCGCTTCCCCTCCCGTACTTCGACTGGCACGTCGCAGGTGCTGCTCGCTTCACAGCTTTTCTCGCCCTCAACTTGATCTTCAGCGTACAAACCAACGAGTTCACGGCCGATTATACCCTGTACGGCTGGTTAGCAATCGCGAATGCTGGTCTCGCACTACTGATGGCATCCCGAAACAATATGTCCGCGACCCTCCTGCGTATTCCCAGCCCAGTCCTCCTTCAGTACCATCGCTGGATCGGTCTTGCAACAGTTTCTCACGCAACAGTCCATGTATCGTTCAATATCCAGCATTACATCGAGACAAAACAGGTCACCACCAGCTTTGGAAACCATCGGATCCAGGTCGGCTTGATGGCCTGGATCGCTATAGTCTTGCTCTTTCTTACGGCCCTACCCATCGTGCGACGCCGCTTCTTCGAAGTCTTCTACTACACACACGCTCTGTTCTTCGTTTTCGTCGTCGGAGCTTTGATACATGCCTCCCATGGGCCGGAATTCATGCTTCCGGGGCTTTTACTCTGGGGCATCGATCGAGCCATCCGATTTGCGTACAATTTTCATACCATCCAAGTGCAGAGTATCGAGGCATTTGAAGGCAACGTAACAAAGTTCAAGGTCAAGGGTCTGAGGACTCGTACTCCCGGACAGGTTGTCTGGCTTCAGATCCCAAAGGTGTCCTTTGTGAACTGGCATCCATTCACTGTCGCCAGTGCACCGAACGATCCTGAGAAGACTGCGACGATCGCCGTCCGAGGTCTTGGGGGCTTTACCAAGGGTGTGCAGTATGCTGACTGCAGCGGAGATGTGAATCTGCACGGATGCACATCCTTGGACTCGAACAGCATGATGGCTCACCCGCTTAAGATGCGTCTTGATGGCCCATGCGGTGTTGGTTCAGTATCCTGGGGCTTGCTGCCGGTGACTGTCCTCGTCGCTGGTGGCATTGGAATTACGCCAGGAATCAGCATTGCGTCTCATATCATCAGAGAAGCGGGCATGGATGTAGGCAGTCATTCCGCGTCTCGCGTTCATCTTCTTTGGGTCGTCAGAGATGCTCAGCATATCCAGTGGTTCGCAGATGAACTGACTGAACTTGCCAATGCATGTGCAAAGCCTGATTCGACGACGGCTCTTGAAATGTCGATATTCGTAACTGGTGGAAGGCAACGTGAAGTTCACATGAGCGGCCCGTCTCGCGAAATGCAGGGAATGAGCTCACCGCAACCTTGGTCTATTCATTCGGGGCGACCAGATCTGAAGCAGTGGTTCAGGCAGCTCAAGTCTAACAGTCTTGGCATGGATACAGCCGTGAACCTATGCGGGCCAAGGCAGCTTATTGAGCAAGGTAGAGCGGCTGCATGGGGTGTTTCTGATAGAGAAGGACTTTTCTTTGTACAGGAGGAAGTCTTTGAGCTATAGACTGTTGTTTGCGTTCTCTGTGTAGCTAAATACTCAACTGATCATTATATCCCAATATGAAACACTCTCCTGAGGTGACTGTTATCATATAGTCATTAATTATCATCCTAAAGTCATAGAAGTTGTGGTCTAAACTGGTCTAAACTATAGCCATTCTTCGAGGGTTTCCTCACTGATGTTTGCTATGCAGCCAATCAGCTTATGGCTACCAAGGCCACTTCTTTATCTTATCACGGAAATCTGTTTTCTCGACGCCTGGCAGGGACGAGCCAAAACAGCGGCCGAAGCCTCAACACCAACGCCACACCTATCCGCCAGCAAAGATATGTCACGATAGTTACAGAAATGGCAAAAAGAACACTCGGAAGGCGATGGGATTGCTCCCGCCAGGGCTTGAACCTGAGACCTTCGCATTACCGGATACTCGGAATGAAGTATTAGTACGACGCTCTAACCAACTGAGCTACGGAAGCCGTCCGAATGCGTTGGAAGCCGAGATTCTTCATTGGGCTCAGGTTTCTCGAAACGCTCCAGGGTGACCACTTTCCTGGTGACTTCTTCGTTCTTCTCTAGTATTCTAACCCATTCACAGGGTACTGTGGCTATATTCGTGCAATTGCACCAGGCTCTTAAAGACTTACACGAAAATGGCACGCTCCTATCTACGCAGATGGAGGCATGAATGTCTCAGCCCAATGTCTAGCTCACACCCATTGGTTCATCTTCAGCTCCCTTTCTTCACCGCCGATCAAACATTCACTTCTATTGGTCAAGCTACGGCTGCTCAGTCTAAGTGTATCAAGTTCTGTTTTGTATCTCTGGGTCTCGACCCCATGAGAGCCATGAATGGCTGCAGCTGTATATTCTGTAATCAATAAATTAGGGTGTAGCTGTTCTAGATCCATTAGCTGCAGACGGCACGTCGCCATAACCAAGTAGTGGCTTGCTTGAATAGGATTAGTGATAGTGCAAGATGCATATTTATTGACTGGAGCTAGCCACGACCAAAAGCCTTTCGCTTAATATGAACATCTTCAGCTAAGTCCAACTTCATGAATTGGAACCTCAGCCAGCCACATGCCAAGCCCACTGAATCTTAGGAACGCCGCACTGCGCCGAGAAAAGACACATTAGATTCTCATGTGGCGGAATGTCGACGTTTGTAGATCGAATTGAGTGCATATATAGAGGTTCATCCCCATGGAACACCTGCACATGAAATCACCGTCTCAAATTTTATTCATCTTCAGCACAATTCCCTCCTGACGCTGCTTCCAATATGGTTACTTTCTCTGATATTCGTGATCCTAGTAAGGATCCGCCCGTGCCGTGGAGTCAGGCCGAACCACTAGTTCCTGGACCCAGCATTGTCAACAATGTTGGGACACAATTCAAGCCAGCAATGTGCGAGTTCCAGGGCAAGGTATTTCTTGCTTGGGCCACAATGCCATCCGATAATTCTCCACCATCATTCAGCTTCACTCACTGGCTGCCATCTGACAATGGCTGGACTCCCCCAACCGTTGTTCCACTCGACACTTGGAAACAGTGCAATACATCTACTATGGTCGTGTTTAAGGGCGTTCTGTACCTCTTCGTGCCATATACATCTCTGAACAGCTCCGACTCAGCATGCGGCATCTATAGGTACAATGAGACGACCTTTGAGTTCATTTGCAACTGGTTCTCACAATGGTGTACCGCCCTAACGGCAATTGTCCACAATGATATCTTGCATGTCGTCGGCTACAATCAATCCGACGACGACCACTTCGTTTGGACTTATTCAAAGCCGGATACGACGGACATCGGCTGGATAAGTTCCACCATGGGCTTCAACGGGAACTTAAAGATCAACGAGCAAACCTCCAGTAACCCGGCCCTGGTTTTTCGAGATGGCCATGTTCGCTTAATGTTTCTTTCCCATAGTGACTATCGCTCAGTTTTAGAGATTACCCTGGATATGGAAACTCAGCCTCCTTCATGGTCTAGCAATGTGGCAGTCCCCGGCGAGTCTGGCGACAGCGGCATCAGTGCCACTTCCACTCCTACTGGTGCAGATGCGTGGATCTGTTTCAAAACTCACGGCGGCTATAACAATCTTATGTGTCGCTGGGAAAGGAAGTCGAATTCCTGGACTTCAAACCAGCCTATGGGTGATGGCATGATTCTCTGGTGTGAGAACGAGGCAGCATTGTTGTACTCCGACTCCTGGGTTTACGCAGTGTGGAACTCCCCTTTACATGGCGGCTCCATCTACTGGTCTCGTCGGCCGATGAAACAAACTAGCCCTCAAAATTGGTTGGGTAGTCTTGATGATCAAAGCATCAGCATCGCAGCCTTGTCGATCCCAGGAACACATGATTCTGCTACTAGCGCCTGGTATTTCCCTGACCTCGGCCTTTTGCGGACCCAGGATATGTCTATCACCCAGCAGTTGAATGCAGGTATCCGATATCTTGATCTACGATTGGGCTATGGACATAGACAAGACACCAACGGTGCAGAGATAAAAACTTTCGTGGCTGTTCACGGAAATTTTACTATCGACTTGACGGTCCAGACGAGTGGCTCGACGCTCATCCAACTGAAGCAATCATTGCCCAGATGAAGGCAGATCAAGACCAAGTAACCTCACAGACAGTGTCAAACAGTGTGAACGATTTAGTGATGGCGAACAAGCAGTACTGGGCTCTTGGCGAGACGATACCCACACTGGACCAAATCAAAGGCAAGATCCAGTTGATACGTCGTTTCCCTCGGCCAGACGCCTATAACGGCACTTCAACAACATTTGGAATCAACGCAACAAGCTGGCCAAATAACGATCAAGGAGATATCAACGATCCACTCATCAATCCGAATAGCCCGCCCGTATCCATTGCGATAGAGGACCATTACTGCTACGACAATGACGGAGACATTGCCCTAAAGAAGAAAAAGGAAATGGTCATTGATTTCATTTCTCGGGCCGTCTCGTCATGGGACGCTTCAACAGAGCCAAATGCTCCGACAAATCCGACATGGTTCATTGGTTACACCAGCTATGTCACTCGTACTGCTGGGCCTGATTTTTCATCATTTCCCAATATTGTCAAGGTTGCAGACTCAAATTTCAATTACGCAACCAAAGCACTTGGGGGTGATACACCATTAAATGAGGCACTGGAGAACTATATCAAGTCACAGGGCGGACCAGGTGTCCCAGCCATGGTCGGAACTGTGGTTATGGACTATCCCAATTGGAACTCAGGAACACTAATTGAAAGCATTATCTGGACCAACAAACTCAATACATCAGGGTAGTGCATTATAGCCTTTCAATATACTGAAAATTTTAAGAGAAAATGATATGTGTCTGAAGCAATGGAGGCTAGAAGCTACAAACAGGAGCCTTCCTTTCAACCCATGACTGAGACTAAAACATGATGCTTCAATTATATTCACTAGTCCATCATTATGACTTCGGCTGCTTCACCCAGCTAAGCTTACAAAGAAAAACAGCTCGTCCTTTCACACTACTGTCCATCAAAGACCAAGAGGCTCTGAACAGCCACTCCTCCAAACGCACTCACCCATAACCTCTGTCGTCCACGATGAAAAGGAAACTCCGCCACAACCATGACACTAATATCCTCTGGACGTAGGCCAACCTTGACCAGCAACTCGAGCACCGCCAGGAGTGTTTCTCCAGTTGCAAGAACATCGTCAACTACAACCACTCTGTTGCCTTTTTGGAGTGTACTGGCATGCATCTCAAATCTACCCTTATCAGTCGCGCCGGGTATGTGAGATGAGATGTGCGACGAACGCCTCTGAACAGACACCGTAGGTGGGGGGAATTTATTGCTTTTTGCGATGAGAATATGAGGAACTCCTAGTCTTGTTGCCAGAGGCGAAGCGAATACAATCCCACTGGCTTCGCTAGTGACTATAGCATCCACCTTCTCCCAGTCACCTGAAAAATGTTGCTTCAGGAGCGAAGTGCACAGCTCGAGTCCTCCCTTCTGTTGGGCGATATTCAGGACGTAGCGAAAGTCGATGTCCTTTCGTGGAAAGTCTGGTACTGTTGACACCATGCCAGCCAGGTTCCGAAGCTCTTTGCTCATAAAGGGAATAAGACACTGGCAGGCAAATGACATGACAGCTTCATCTCCATTCGCTTCGTTGTCAAAGGTGAAGTTTGGTGAGTATATTCCGTCTGCACCCATATAGTCTTCGCAGTATATTGTCTTGAACTTGTTTTCGTCTCCCCATCTTCGGAAGTTCCGCGTAGCCTCGCTCGCCTGGACCCGGACGTCGATCAGCCTGGTATCATGAACAAGGTGTGATAACGTTGCACCAGGAGCCATCTCTGTCATACCAGTGATGAACAGTACATCCGAGGCATCTTCTTCCATCATACCAAGAAAGTGTTTATCTCCCGCAGAAGGATCCGCCTTCAGTTTCTTCTTGAAGAAATCACTGAGAGACTTCCGGTGCTGTTCTTTGTAGTGTCTATCATTAATAAGACGGTCAGGATCAGCGCCTGTTGCTGCTGCGTATTTCCTCTTGGTCACCTCGCTGATGCTGACTACCCGACTACTGTATCCATGTGCTTTGATGACGGCAGACCAGATATCAGCACAGTAGTCCTTCCCAGCACCGTGCTCACCGGTTACAAGAATGATAAGCTTCTGCGGCAGACCGCTCAGTGTCAGAGGGCAAGTGTGCGCGAGGATGTTTTTAGGGTCGAATACTTTCTTGAGCTTGACCAGTCGTCGGCGGTTAGGACCAAAAGCTTTAGTGGCCAAGATACTATCTCGAGGATCAGGTCCAAGATCTGCACCGTACACCCCTTTGCTCATCGGCAGAAGCTCGTTCGCAACCCGGTAAACCCAGCGAATAACAGCATCAGCAATGGGTTTTCCGTCATATTCTCTGGGCCAAATACCAGTGACGACGCAAGCAAAATCCCAGTCTCTGCAGCCGAAAGCAGTATCTTGGGATGCAATATGCCTCACGGCTTTGCCACCATGCACAAGGTTTAAATAACAGTAGGGCGTAGGACCATCCCTCGCGGCAGACATCAAGACCTTCATAGTGCCAGGGCTGGCTATGTCCTTCAGAAAAACGCATCGTTTGAAGGCAGAGGTCTTGCCGCCCCCGTGCCCTGCATGCATCTTGGATACGTAAATCTCCTTGTCGAAGAGCTCAATAGCATCAACCGTCTTCGGGGGCGATCCTGTAGAGTTTTGTGGTGAGACACCCTCCAAGGAACACAAGAAAGTGGTCATTCCACAACAGACCTGCCCACCTTCGCAGTACAGGTAATAGTCTGCGGAAATATCGTGAGGATACTTGCTGGATACATCGCGACTCAAATTTTTCAGTGCCTCTTCAGCGTTATGGCCGCTTGGATAACCATAATTAGATACTGAGAACACTTGGGCTGTGTAAGGCTTAAAAGTAACGCTGATGACAATACCGAAGTTCGTGCCGGCTCCCTTCAAAGCCCACAATAGTTCCTCATCACGTTCGTGATGAACGGCATTCGGCGGTCGATGTTGTTCAGGAACGTAACCGATGCAGAGGACTTGACCACTGACCACATCAACCATGACAGCACCGACGATAGCGTCGCAGGCCAGGCCATAGTGTCTAGCCAAATGTCCAATGCCGCCTTGGAGCCAAAGGCCTGCACCAACACTCGGTCGAGAGCCCAGAGGTACTGTCACGCCCACAGACATGGTCTCGCGGATGATGTCCCCTGTTTTACATCCAGCTTCGGCGACAACCCAACATTCCGTGTCTACATCTTGGGGTGGATTGACGATGTGGACTTTGTCGAAAGCGCTCATATCAACGGAAACTACACTAGGCCAAAGGCAATGATCACTGTGACCACCACCCAGGATTGCCAAGCTAGTTTTGTTGGCCAGTGCCCACCGAACACATGATTGAACCTGGCTGATGTCCAGCGGTCTGACGATAGCAGCAGGCTTGTTGCATAGCGCCTGTCGATTCTTGACTTCGTAAGGCCTGTGTACCAACGGGACAAGAGCGGTCAAATCCGGTAAGTTTTTGGCGTGTCGGGTCATTGCTATCATGATTTCTGGGGAGTTAAATATAAGATGACCTGGGCGAGCATCGTCACGGCCCGCCAGTTGACGGCAGATCGTCCGCCACTGAGCCTGACGGGTCTCATACAATACTCCGGTAGTCAAACGGTATCCGACGATGAAACGAGTGAAACTGTCGATTGCTTCATCATCGTCCTTGATAACGACAGCGCGATCGGGGACGGACAGCGAACGGTGACAGACCAGGTTGTCGAAAATGAGAGAGCCAGCGCGGTGAAAGATAATGACCATACCGTCAAGCGGGTCTTCAGGCAGCATCTCGAAAGTATGTCTGAGGATCTCTTCCTTATTCTTCAGTCCATATAAGCCACGGCAGAAGAGAATGACGTCGTACTTCTCTCCAGGGCAGCGCTGTTTTATGAAGGAAGCTGGGCGAACGAGTGTGTGATTCGAAGAGGGAAACGGTCTCTCGATTTCCTTAGGCGATAGCCATCTTTGGAGACTTTGAGTGTATTGAAAAGAGGGCTCTAGTGCGACGTATTTCGTGATCCTCTTCCTCAGAGTGGTCGGCAGGTGCCCTAGAACACTTTCCGGGCCTGGGCCAATCTCTAAGACTGAGATCTCATCTCGTGTTGAGAGGGAGGTTATCAGTTCAGACAGCTGAGGAATCATGAAATTCTTCCGGTACGTCTGTTCGTCAGAGGCCTCGGCAAAGAGGCTGAGCGAATCGTCGTACTCTTTGTCGTTCAGTGGTTTCCGGGGCGCTTCATCGCCAACCTTTTTGAGGGCTTTCTTAAGAGCATTGAGAGTCGCCATTGTGATGAAGTTGCGATGCGCTTGGTGGAGGAGGAATGAGTTTCGAATTTAGAAGAAGTTCATTACTAGATATTATGTATTGACTACAATGTTCAAAACGAACGCCACTTTGCGCACAAACTGATATCTCATGATGTTCATTTATTTGTCTTCGTTTGTTAAGCTTGTCTTAGTAATCAATCTTTTTGACAGCACGGCAAACACTGGGAATTTTCTAGTTGTAAATGCAGAAATCAACAAAGCGCATTGTTACCTCTGTGTCAAATGTCTAGCAGTATCCTTTAAGTTACAGGCAAACAGCAGGACGAGAGGATGGCAATGCAAAAGACAACATACACGAGTTTTCACCAAGTCATATAAATACAAGCAACCGCTTCGTGATAAGAGATTGACAAAAAAAGAAAGCCTCGCAAGCTCGCAATCGAATATATATAGGAACAGCCATCGATGCGGGGGTCGAACCCGCAACCTTGAGACCGCGTACTCGTAAGAGTCTCACGCTCTACCGATTGAGCTAACCGGGCGTGGCTCTTATTGGATGACAGACTTTGCACTGCGTCGGTTTGTGAAGATTGCACAATTGTGTTCAAAGTTATGCATGCTAATGCAAGGTGGCGACTGCTGCATGAGCTCTTGGAACACTGCACAAGTCTAACGCTTCACTCCAGGAGCAATACAAGCTTATGTTGAAATCAGGTGCTTGCTTGCTTGCTTCTGCCTCCAGCCAAGCAAAATGAGAGGCAATCTAACACGCCAGGCAAAGGCGCCATGTTTTGAAGGGCTATGCGTTGTTGGTTGATGTTGGATTGTCCACGGCACAGTGCAAGTGGTGAGTCTCGGAGCACTACGTTAACAACGCGGGGAGGAGTTGGGGAGTGCATTCATGACACGTATGCTATCTCTGGTCACGTTCGCGTCGCGTCTCCAGCGCGTTGAATCATGTGAGCCATTTTTAGTTTGCTCGCTTGTCCGATATCGAGGCATGAATGAAAGTTGACGCAAATAAAATCGGGATTAAGAAATTCACTAAACATACTTATTACTTGCATCAAACTGGTCAGCATACCTGCTATGTTTGAGTTACGCGAAATAGCTTTGTAGGTACTGACCAAATCGGTTCACTCGGTCGTTCCCTGACGGTTTCTGATAGCGAACGTTTGGCTAGAGTATTGACAAACATGCGTCTCTAGGGTAGCGCAAATGCTTTGGTCTCGCGATAAGGTACTTCATACCAAGTACGTCATTTCCATCCTTATCTTATCATATCTATCGCACTCATCTTAGCTTCTCCAGGAGATGCACGGGCCACAACAACAGTCAACTGGGCTTGAAGCTTGGCATTGATGTTTGGCCTGTGAAGATATTTGCATAACAAGCTGATGCCTTCTTTGTTCTGTTCCAATTTGTTTCCTTTGGAAAACTTGCATTCACTGAAAACCCATGATTTCTATGACACATCGCTACCAGAAAGCCCATTAGGAATGCATTCTTTCCTTCAATGTATTAGGTCCTTGAGAAATTCTGTTAACAGGTCTTCCCTCCAGATACTATAGTGCGTCTCCCCTAGGTACTCCTTGTAGACCGCCTTTGGTAACCTCTCTGCCATGTATCGCCCCATTTCTGGTGAAGTATTCTCGTCTGCAGACCCATACCACAGTCTGATGCCCTCGTACTTGATATCCTCCAGCTTAAACCCCCAAGGTTCAGTGTTGAGTTTCATCTCGAGGCCATGACCTTGCCCCCCACGGGCATAGACTTGCCTGAAAACCCTGCAAGCGGACTGGAAAGCGCTTGGTTTCTCCAGAATCTCTCGATCTTCTGGTTTAAAACCCTTGATCTGTTCTCTCCAGACTGCTTCCATTTTGGTCGGGTCGGGATCATGTGCCGCAGCGAGAAAGATGCCCTCCATGTACTTTACGAACTCTTCGTTCTGGTATTTCCATACCATGATGAGTTTCTGAATGAGTTCACTTTGACCGGCCTGACCTGGTTCCCAAGGCCCGACACCAGCGCATATGCCAACCGCCAGAACCTCCTCTCTAGGCAATGCTCGTGCGCATGCAAGAGTATAGCCAGTCCCTCCACTCGTCCCAATGATGCGATATTTGGGAAGCCCGAGATACTGAATTAAAGCTCTCAGATCGCCTGGATAGTCCAAGACTCTACGGTGCGGATAGAACGTGGAATTCCCAATACCCGGACGATCTGGGGCAATCCAGCGGACGCCAAGCCGTTTCGCGAGAGGATCTTCGAACCCAGAGAGCGTGACTCCCGAATCTGGTGTTCCATGAATGTAAAATACTGGAGTTCCTGTAGGATCACCAAACTCATGATAGCCGAGACGCCTACCGTCGGGGAGATCAATAATATGGCCTGCTGCTGTCGAAAAGGGGCTGCATCGCGTGGTCGATATTCTGGGTATCCACTTTACGTTCGAGGGAACGGGTTTACCGACGGCGCGTTTGATCGCGACCGACAATACCTGGCAAGAACGTGTTCGCGATAACAATGTATCCATCGCATCAGGGTTGAAAAATCTACGATCCGCCAAATTGTTCGCCCGAGCTCATCCTTTTACAGGACAGGATCGACACACGGCGGTATTGCTGACCCGACATATTTCGTGGTACATTAGCGTGAGGGGGGGTCCATCACATATCCATGTGCGGCCAATACGCCCGCAGCTGTCTCGAGAATAAGGAAAGATCTGTTCAGACTTTCGCGAACAATCGAATAGTGAGTCTTAGTCGGTCATGGTGTATTGTAGAATCAGCCAAGTTTACTGAACGGGCTTGAGAAAGTTGCAATGAAATAGAAGCTGCGGCTCATCATGGACTACAACAATGGATCAGGAAAGTGGATATCATAAAAATGATTTAGAAGCTAAAGAATGGACGGTAGAACCACCATACTGATCTCATGATTGAATCTGAGTACACTCATAGATTCCCCAAAGAACGACCAAGAGCCAGTTCAAGCCATTTAGCGAACAGCAATATCCTTCTTCAAAACCTCAACATCAAAGTGCGAAAGCACAGTAGACAGCAAGTTGCTGTTGTCAGACCCTCCTATGTTCTCTAGATGCTTGTCTCGGTTGACGACACCCATAACAGCGTGCCAGTTGGAAATGTTAACATCCATATATGGAGGGAGACCGACAAAGGGGTTTCCACGTTCATCCTTCTCCAGAATGTCTCTGGCATGCTTGAGCTCGGGGACCAGAGTGATATTGGTACCCATCCAAGAGTGAAGTCCATGGACGACACTCTCAAGGGCACCAACGACCCAAGCATGGTGTGGGCTTGAGGCCTCGCCGGCAATGATGACATCACCCGATGGCTGGATCACTCTGTTCCACATGGAGCTGAACTGCTGGGGTCTGAAGAACGCGAAAGCTCCAGCAGTGTTGGGATCCTCAGTCCAGCTGTAGGCATGATGGTCAACGTAGCTCTTGCTGATGAGATTGAAAAGATCCTTTTCATTGGTCTGACTGTTTGTATGCAAGATAGCCAGATCTCGGAGCATAAGTTCTTTCAGGGCTTGTTCATCAGCGACCTTTTGCTCGTGATCTTTGTTTGTCGACATGAGACATCCCAGACGATCAGAGTCCTGCTGCCAGGTGTAAGAACACAGAAGAACAGCTGTCTTGGTCTTGGCGTCATAGATGTTGTAAGAAGGATAGACACAAGTTCGCAGGGCAAGGTCGGAGTGGCCTAGGCCTGCCTCACGAATGTTGAAGTCCTTGAGATCGTGGATCCACCATGCGTGGCTAAACTTGATAGCCACTTTGCAGGACTGACCATAGCCCAAAGAGCGAATGGCTTGCTTGACAGGATACCTCAGGCCAGCTTGACGAGTGTCCATGCGACCAAGACATCCGAGGGTAGTAGTGGCCACGACGGCGTCGTAATGGCGATACTCAGATCTTTTACCATTTACAATGTCGAGCCTCACGTCCATCTTACCCAAAGCACGGATAGCAGCGACTGGGTTGTGATAACTAGGTTTGCTAGCAATTTTCTCTTCCATCTTCTTGGCGAGCTGTTGAGCACCACCGAGCACACAAAACCACTTGGTCTCAGGGCTGAACTCAAAGTCAAGGGACTCAAGGACAGTCTCACTGTGAGCTTGGTCATACCAGTCCGTTCCACTGCAAGCTGTTAGTATCAAATAGGGGTCATAGTGGTGGCAACTTACCCGTTGAAGGTCTCAAGCCACTCGATGGTCTCATAGTTATATGGAGGTGGAGGGATGTCCTTGGGTAGTTTCACATTCGGGTTCGCACTGGGTGAATCAGCTTTTGAGGGAAGAAAGCATCATCAGAAAGCACTTACGTGCCCAAGAACTGTCGAGTACTGTATGTATCGTATTCCATCAACATCTTCCAGCCCTTGTCGCCAGGAGGAGTCTTCTCGGCGTCTTCTTTCAGAGCTTGACGAAGTGGCTCAATGTTGGCCTTTACAACCTCATCTGGTCCAGCTTTGAGAAGCCTGAGAAATATTAGAATTGATCCCGATACCTAATTATTAATCATGGATGAGCTAACTCACCTAGGGTCGATACTTCCATCGGTATCAACTTGAAACGGGTCAACAGTGCCAGCAGATGTCTGAACACTCTGATAAGAAGCGCCCCAAACGTTGATGTCGTTGTAGCACCAGGGGTTAGTGTTGGGTGCGTTAGGTGCCATGTAGTATGGAATGAGAGAACCATCCGGCGCGTTGGGGTTGGTCTTCAGGTCCGTCTTTTCCATGCCAAGCCTGCCAAAGAGCTCGAATGTGCTGGGCAGTATAAGCCATTAAGTGACATGTAGTAGAAGGAACTGGCTTACCGCTTCATGACCGGGTTATCGGGAAATCGCATCGCGCCAACATCATAATAGTCATGAGTATCACGTTGGCCACCAAAATTATAAGTGAACAGGCGACCTCCAACTCGATCTGGTCCTGCCGCCTCGTGGATATCATAGTCGAAAGAGAGAGGGATTGAACCCTTCTTCAATTCGCTATTGAGGTAGTCCAAGACCAGACCCGTGAACAAGCCAGCTGCTCCAGCACCAATGACACCGATCTTGATGACCCGAGGCTTTTGAGCTTCATGATCGTGAGGAGTAGATGACTTTTGAGGGGCAGGGGCACGAGGGAGCTTAGAGGTCTTGGGGATACGAGGAAGGGAACCTAGCTCGGAGGAATCATCGCTGTCATCAAGAAGGGCGTTCCAATCCTGTCGAATGGCTCTGTTGATGTGCTGACGAGCCCATTGGTTTCTGATGGACAAGTCAGAGTTCAGATCAAGGACCGACATGTTGATTGAGGCTATAAGATATGAGTTCTCGGTATTGTTTGGGAAAATCTGCACTGAGAACTTGCAAGAGAACTATGAAGAGATGAGGGACGCGAAATATATAGCATGGCATGGGCGAGGGCATTACAATTCAAACATCATTCTTATCTGAAGACATCATCCGCCTCCATTCCTGGGTTTCAGCTGTCCACGAAATGATGTCTACGAATGGGAGATTTCAGTGACACAGACTCACATGGGGAGCGCAACCATCACATGCCGTGCCGTGTTCAGCTTGACGCAGAAAAGCAATACTGCAACGCTGACATCTGGACCACGAGTACGTGGTCCTCCAATAACTTTTGAGCGGTCGGAAAATTTAGTGTTCACGAAACCCAAGTCCCAAGCCATATCTCCGCATTTAAATGCAGTATATCCCATTAAGGTCAAGTCTGAATGCTTTCTTTAGCTGAAGTCTCATCCGGGGTTAGGAATGTGACAGCCGGCCCGTGTTGGAGCAACGGGAGAAATGGAAAAGGCGGGGGTGGCACAAGCCAGAACAGACCATCAACGACACTAACGGAAGTCTGAATGAAGATCACTGATGGGAATGTGACTTGGACTTGGAATTCTCAGTCGTAAATAACTTCGGTGGCGCCTGGGCAGGACGCTTGCCCCTCTTGCTTGAGTCTAGGGCGCGGATGTGTCTGGCCTCATTTTGGCACATGAAAATCTGAACGGACAGGCCAAGAGACATGGCCTGACATGTCATCTTATGTTCTCGGCGATGCAGTAGGTACGCACCACCTGGGAACTGCGAGAACGCTCTGCTTTTGTCGCCTGTATAATAAATGCACATTTATGGAATTACTCATGCCATCAGGCCCACATGAAGATAACTTGTCAAGACATAGGATGGTACACTAGAACTCAAGTTTAAACTCGCTACATATTGAGCCAAAAAGCCGTTGGGCGCCCACAGCAAGGCTACACATCCCTCAGGAACAGTCTCTGCTACCCGGGTCATACCACTATCTAGTGAGATACAAGAACTTGAGACAGCTTGTGACGGATGGTTGGCGCCAAAGTTCCAACTGTCACGTGAGGCCATGAAAGACCATTGAAGTCAAGGGCAACATTCTGGGAGTACTGAATCTGGATGTACTCAATGTTGACTGTCTTGGCAGCAGGAATGTCAATGTCGACTAGGAACCTGGGGACGGCATCACGTGGACCGTGAGAGGCAGGAGAAACAGTCTTTTTGTCTGCGCTCTTGCAAGCAGGAAGGTTGATCTGAGTTCGAACTCTGGAGAGCCAGTACTGGGCCGTGACTCTGACGGCATTTGCGTTGCCGCTTCGGGCTGCAACTGAAGCAGAGGTGACACCAGCGTCAGCACCGATGAGGAAACCAATGTTGCTGGTTCCACCACCGAGGTTAGGGTTCTGAGCCTCTGAAGATACCTCAAAGGTTGTGTTCTCAATAATGTTCTTTCCGATGTTGGCGTTGCGGAGGATAGTGTTGGGATCAGATAAGATAGCCTGCGTGATGGTACCAGCCTTGTCGAAGCTTGTAAGATCCTGGGGAAGACGGTGAGTGTTCTTATTGGTGAGAGTCTGACTCCTGAACGGAATCTTCTGACCGTTGGCAATAAGAATAGGGGTGATATCAACTGGCGAGAAGACAGGTGCGCCCTTGGCAGTGATAGTCGCCGTGAAAGACTGTGCGTTGATGGAAGTCCCATGAGGAATAGAAGCCATGCGGGACAGAGAAGCCGCAAGAACAGGCATCTGCTCACTAGCGGGAACGTGCATCCACAGACCAGGCTCAAAGTGAATGACGGGCTGCTTCTTTGGCGGCTTCACCATCTCGGTGATATCAGCAATTGTCTGAGTGTATGGCACACCGTTAAGCATGATATCAGCCTGAGTGTCAAGACCGCGGTTAGGGACATCATCTAGACGTCCCTTGGCAAAGGCTTGGGACTCAGATGTAAGGTTGAGCTGAAGGATGTTGTCATTGGGATCCTCAGAAGGGGGAAGAATAGGGAGAGGTGTAGGAGTAGTTGTTCTTTTTCTGAATTAGTGTACGTTTATACTGGTCTTTCAGGTGTTTCACTTACCCATTGGGGCGGAAAATGGTGTTGAAGCCGAATCCGCTGTAGGTTCCGAAGAAGTGTGCCAGAACATCAAGCTGGGACATGGCAACGTCACCGCCTGCGGGGTCAACACTTGGGAAGCCATGGACGGGAACAAGGTTCTCTTGATCCTCTGGCTGAATGGGGTCAAGAACGGTAGGGCCGAACTTGAAATCGTCGCCCAAATCCATGGGGACAACAGGAGCAGTAGGGAGCATCATTGTGTTGGTATTGGTAGTGTTGCAAGAGGTTTGTTTTGACAGCTTTGCTGACTTCCGAAGGGCATTCTCGATGGCTTTGATTATATATATCTTCTATTCGTATTATGAGCTTGGGCCATTCAGCCCTAAGAGAGTGGTCCCCTCCATCGACGAGCGGCTGAGGTTGAAAGGGTCTGGAGCTTACTCCTTGCTGACCAGTAATAAGACACACATTATAATCCAAAAGAACTTCAGTATGATTGGCTCTCAATCATCCATCGTTTGAATAGCAAACATGTTAACGCCATCGCAAGGGATACTCTCAAACCTATCCATCCGTCTCTTGACGGACGTCGCATTCCTCGTCCTTCATTTCCATGTACCGGGCCGTACCTAGCCTTCGAAACCCATCTGTAAACCAACCAATGGGCACTAAAATATTTTAGCTGCAAACCCAATCTCACTGCCTTGAATGGAATGCGGCTGGTCTAGACCGGGACATGCGGCAGCCCTAAACCTCAACAAATGCACACTTTGAGAAAAGCTGAACTCTGTGGCTCGAGCTATTGATCAGCCATCACTAAAATACGGTAGGCTTCACACCGTTTTCTCCCTTGCGTAAGCCACCTGGAGCGGCACAGTTCTGCCGTGCGTGAGCGAGCACCGTTTAGTGTGAGTAGCTTTTTACTGCATTCGGTGAACCATCGTATTTAGAGGCCGCTTATTACAGAGTAGTTGAACATTATTTTCCAAAGAGAAATCCCTCGAACTTTAATTGCATTTCCAAGGGATAGTCTCAGAATTCGCCATTTACCGTTAATGTCTCACCTTTCTTTTGGCCACTCAATCACCATATCAACGCCATTGTTTCTGTTTCCCCTCCCCTCATCCAGCCTCTTGCAGTGCATGCTGACTGCCCTGCTGCAAACGGTATTGGACGCGCGTAATAACCTCGCGATCTCCGTCCCGCTGTCACGACCTTGGCGTAAATAGTGCGACTGAGCTTATGTCTCATGCAAGCCATGACCTCCGCAAACAGTCTCGAAGTGTCTCTTTCCCCCGCACTTGCGCAGAGCTATCCGTAAAATGTCGGAAGTCGGACCCCGTGGTAGGTTGAAACATGCCTAAAAAGTGGCTGGCTGAATACGGTTCTGCTATGAAAAGCTATTGCTGATTGGTTGACAAAGGTGTTTGTACTACCAACCAATCTTACACGCATGTGCAGTACAGTAAGTCTTACGTGTACCTACGTCGTATACATGAAATTACAGTCAGAATTCACATGATCCTCACGCTACAAGTGCCGGTGTCTCACAGTATCACTCTAGTGAATGATGAAAACCAGGTTAGAGGATTCACTTGTAACATCAGTACAATAGCTCCATTGGTTGCCTATTCAGAAATGATCCCTGGTACCAAACTCAGCCGCATCCCCAACCATTGCAGCCACTACGCATGTCTCAGCATGTTAGGAATGATAGACCGCTAATCTCTAGTGCGAACCGCCCGCACATGTGCTCAATAAGTCGAAAGCCAGTGTGATCAGCCGCCGGCTGTTTTGCTCAGCGGCCAGCATCGCCCCTCTTGGATCTTGGCGGGCAAGAATAATATAAGGGACGTCTAAAGCCACAGTTCTTCTGCCAATCACCAAAAACTCAGCGCTCATCACATTAATCATGTTCAGGATCAAAGATTTCCAAGGGATGCAATACTCCCGAGACACTTCTTCTCAATTTGGCCAAAAAGATTACGGGTTCTTCAACCAGCAATATGCTACCACCTCTTACCAGACAGAGCATGACATGAACCCAGCTCTCATTGTCCAGCCCAAGGAAGATAAAGATGTCATCAAGGCTGTTCAATGGGCGAGGGACAACAAGGTCAGCGTCGCTGTCAGGTCGGGTGGTCATCAGTATTCTGGTGCCTCTTCCACCGGTGGCAAGAACATCCAGATTGATCTCACCAACACTTACAAGGACATGATGGTCCTGGAAGAGGACGGAGTTCCTGATGACAGAGCTCTGGTACTGGCTGGTGTGAGTAACAGACTGCAAGACTTTAACGACTACCTTCGTTCGGTCAACCTATTCGTGCCGCATGGACAATGTGCCTAGTGAGTCTACTATACCGGCTACTGCAAACTAGCAAAGCTAATTCCCCTCAGTGTCTGCACTGGTGGTCACGGCCAAACTGGTGGCTATGGTCAACTCGGTCGCAGTTTTGGTCTCTTTGGCGATCATATTATCAAGATTCGTCTGATTGATCACAATGGATCCATTCAGAACGTCACCAAGCAGAGTGATTCTGAGCTCTTCTACGCCATCCTCGGTGGCAGCCCGGGTAACTTCGGCATCATTACTCATTACACCGTTGAGGTTTATCGCGCTTCCAGCTACATGGGAACTGTCGCTGGTCCTAACGGCTTCAAGGTATGACAAGCGGCCACTTTGTGCGAAATTACGCTAACAATCTCAGGGACCCCACGGTTTGAAGGGTCTGTGGATCTATGAGCCCAAAGTTCTTAGCCGTCTGCTAGGCTTCATCGCCAAGATGTCTGACGAGGGTACTGCCCCGCGAGGCTACGATCTCTGCTGCAGTGTTCTCAGCACAGACTTCCCTGTTACCATGCTGTTCCCTTCACTCCGAGATGATACCATCTGGAAGAAGATCCAGCAGAAGATCAAGACAGCCTTAGCTAAGGATGTTCTTGATTTGCTCAATGGTAGCTTCCCTGCTATCATTGTCCTCTATGCCCAGTGGTGTCCTACCAACAAGACTGACAAGTACGACTCTACCGTGGACAACTGGTTCAAGCAGTTCAGAGACCTTCAAAATGACTGGAGCAATCATACTCTTTTGATCAATGAATTTGATGAGGGTATGGACACTATGACCGGAAAGTGGATCTTCCCTAAGCGTCGAGAGTTCGAGCTTCCCTATGTCAAGCGCACCTACGCTACAAAGTCACAGACTCTCCAGAAGGACGGTTGGGTTAACGCTGTAGTCAAGCGCCTGGATTTGATCTACAATCCTCATCAGAAGCTTGACAACGACAAGAGCGATAAGGAAGGAGAAGTATACGATCACTGCAAGCTTTCAGTGCAGATCCAATGCTTCGGCGGTAAGAACTCGCGCTTCTTGCTCAACAAAGACAACGGAACGTCTTACAGTTGGCGAGACTCCACTGTAGTACAAACACTGGACTGTTTCCACGACCCTGGTGCCAAGTACAGAGAATATGCTCTCAACTGGCAGAAGACCAACGATACTATCATGATTGGACCCAAGAGTCCCTTCAGCAAGCAGGATCGTCGTGTACTCTGGGGTTCATGGGGAGACTGGGATATGAGTAAGCCTGAGATTTGGCAAGCATACTACGAGGATGCGGACAAGTATAAGAGACTTGGCAAAGCTAGGGCTAAGGCTGACCCGAATGGAACCTTCACCGCCAACCCGTTTGCTGTCGCTGCTGTGCGCGATGGTGGGAAATAGTAAATTGCACGCGGAATAGGAGAGAAACATGGATGGTAACGAAAGTCTCTATATATTTAATACATCGTTACTGTCTCTCTGCATGTTGTAAGGATCCTTCATCTAACCATTGCCGAGCCTCATCTGTTAATACTCTACAGTGGCCGCCAACATTGTGATAAGAAAATAAGGCCTAGTAATGACCCATGCAAGTGCATTGATATTGATAATCTCGATAGAAGGACGTCATGATTGTTCCGGCCCCGTAGCATACACGGCAAGGGCACTGTTGTTGTCCGTATACCTGCTGGAATGCGAAGCAATTCGCTGTGTGGCCACCACGAGGGCAATGCTGCGAAGTCTGTGGACACTGCACACTTTGCTGCCAGTGATGCCGATGCGTGTATATGCCTGCACCGTGGCATATCGGGCAACCTTGTTGAGGCGGCATTTGCACTTTGTGAGAACGAGGGGTATGTCTGTTGCCTTTATGTTTATCAAACAAGGCCTAGTATAAGTGAGAAGGTTAAGATTGCTTGCATGCATCTGTAGTACTAGGTTTCAAAGAACAATGGGTGATTAAAGGTTTCCAAGAAAGAAATCCGGCTTTATGTACCAAGATCAAGTCGGTGAATCAGTAATATATGCTTGGTTTTGATCATGACTTTGACCTCAGATTGCGAGGACGACTCAGAGCTGTGAATCAGTGGAGTCGATGCAGAACAATATGCATCCTCACCCAGCATATGTCGACTAAATGAACAGGATCGACTGCGGACATGTTCACTGTCAGATCGTAATGCGGTATTATTGGCTTTGCAGAAAATGTCTATACAGATGTGTCATGGCCAGTTTCAAGGAGATCTCAAGGATTTGAAAGTAGTTTCCGTTGGTTCTCTATAATACTTTACCCTGACTTTGAGCTTCTGTAGCAGTAGATCACCATGAAGACCAGAACAATGTAAGGACTGTAGAAGCGCTACAGGACTCGTAGTATATTTTACGGGTCAGTTACGCTATTTCTAGATCAAATCATAATTTTACAGGCTCGGCAAATGCCTTCGTTTCTAAAGATGTTGGACTAAAGATGAGTCACCGGCAACCCCGGAAAATCGTCAAGTGGCGCCTCGATTCGAGTATAAGAAAGCCCAGGCCGGACCTAAAGTCGAGGTTTTAGCTAATCAGACTCCAACTTCATTCAAATTCGCTACCGACAAAATGTCAGCTCCCATTGCATCCGCTCACCTTCGCGTGGCCCGCCCAACAAACAACATCGACGCCTTGTTACCCTTCTACGTCGACGGTCTAGGATTTAAGAAGATTGGCGAATTTCGTGATCATGACGGCTTCGATGGTCTAATGCTTGGTCACGAGGGCGCAGGCTATCATCTTGAGTTTACTTTGAAGCGTGGGCATGACGCCGGTAGATCACCCACGCAGGACAATCTCATGATTTTCTACCTGCCTGAGAAAGAGAAGTTCGATGATGCAGTTGCGCGGATGGAGAGAGCGGGTATTGTTTCTGTCACGAGCTTTAATCCGTATTGGGATCAGTGCGGAAAGACTTTTGAGGACGCTGATGGGTATCGCGTGGTGTTGGCAAATATGAGCTGGAATTTGTGAAGGACACGTGAGCTGCCTCACAAGTGGTATACTATAGGCTATATCATCTCCAACAATAGTGACAGAGCTTCAGCTTCATGTCACTTGTTTTGCCCTTGTAGACCAGCTACGATAATTCTAATATACACAAGAAATAAGATCCTACCAAAACCATCCTCGGCATAAGGTGTTCTCGACATTTATCCGACTGGGTCTTAGCTATTTGACAAGAGTTCTTCCCACTCAACTTCCTAGTTCACAACCGAGTGATGCTTGCGGCCCTTATGCTTGCGGTTCTTCGGCCTCCTTGCACGACATCCCTTTCCTGGCTCTTCCGTAATTTGAGGAATTGCTGTAGGAGTTGTCGTAGAAGAATGATGGTCGTTTACAGCAGATGGCTTTACTATCACGGTCTCGGCTCCCTCATCAGCTGTTGCCGTCTTTGATCCAGAGGCAGTACGGACTGTCTCGAGAGTGGTTGGCGTTGGCTGACTCTCTGACGTCGTTGCAGTTGGTTCAGGGCCAGCAGCGGAGGACTTCGCAGATTGGATGTCAGATTCATCCATATGGTGAAGAAGAGAGCCCCAGCCAAGTCCATCGTAGTGCCCGGAGCCTTCTCCCCAAGATCCAGCTCCGCCCTCAAATCCACCGAAGAATTCCAAAGAGTTGTTAAGGTATGCCTTTGTCCAAGGAGCGTCAAGGCCTTTGATGTTGACGTAATGACTATAGAGCAGCTCCCAAGCCGGTCGAACCGCTCCTCGAGAGGCTTCGCTGATGACATCGAAGGAGACTATGCCGTTTGTGTAGGGCTCGAATGGTACATCGTTTCCAAGATTGTATCTGGCAAAGTACTCGGCTCTGCATGCAGAAGTTAGTTCAGAAGATCTTGTTACAGTGTGTTAAAATAGGAATGGGCCCACGAACCCGAGTAGAATGCGGCTGTTATTGTAGGCAAAGAGGTCTTCACCCTGATTCCATGCCTGCTGTCCAATGGCACCCAGCACCTGGAAGTTCATCGCGGAATGACCCTGATCTCGGCCAGATTCTTGCCCTTGGCCAATAGCCTTACCCGTACCAGGCTCTTTAACTATATTTGAGATACCGTTATTGATAGCACCATTGCCCTCACCGTGCTTGAAGTAGTCAACGGCAAAGTCCCAGGTGGTTTGGTTGTCGGTGAGGACTGCGATAGCCATAGCAGAAGCGATGTTGCACTGCTCCCAGTTGGCAAAGAAGTGCTTGACATTGTGTTCTGACCCCAGGACGTGGTTGAGGAAATCGAGATTCATCGGTAGGAATATTTTGTTGAACATGCTGATGACTTTGGCTAGACCGTTCTTTGCGAATGGTTGGTAGTCGCGGAGAAGCTCTGCGGCGTTAGCAAGCTCATAACCTTGCAATCCTGCGGTAAGGTAGGCATCATCGCCCCCGCTGAGGATTTCCAGAGTATCTGCCCAGGCAACAAGGATCTCTGATGCGGTTTTTGCGTACTGGTCCTCTCCACTGACTTTCCAGCGCAGAGCAAGATTGAACGCAGCAGCTGCATCGTGCCATAGAACCTCCCCGTTTTGACCCCTGTTCACTTCTTTGACTGCATTGTTCTTGTAATCAGCGCTGGAAAATGGGATGCTCGTCAGCTTATTCCACGAGGCGGTCCAAGGCTCTTTCTTCTCAGCGAGCTTAGTTTTGATGCGAGTAATGTCGGTGTCGGTGACCAGCAGACCGGGGTGAGTGAAAGCGTAGGAGAGAGGGAAAAGAAAATAAAATAAAATGGTGTAAATGAGTGTCATAATGAATGTGAATTGTTAACGAGCGTGGCTCTTGGCAAATGGAAGAACGAATGAATGAATGAATGTACAGGAGTCGATAACTGAAAGCAAGCATATCAGAAACACTTTTATCGATTTCGTGCTCTGTAATAATCCACAACAAGCGCCTGGTCAGGAGTATCAGACCAAAAGTCTAAACCGAAGGCCTGAAGCCGCTCCAATCAATCCTGGCCTCGATGAGGTGGTCATTTAACTACACGGCCCTGAAACCACTAACATCCACGTAATTGTACGATCTTCAAGACTTTTCCACGAACAAAGGAGAAATGTAGCGAAAGAAGTGATTGCAGATTCGTAAGGGGAATAAGATAGGACACGATTCTTCATTTTGTGTTAGCTTTCAGAGGTCAACTCTCTGGCAAAGCGACTAGGTGCGGGCAGCATGGGTTGGCCTCCCTGTGTAGACCCCTGCTGCTTAGTGGTCCCATTCCATCGACGATCAAACGACCACCGCGGCAATGGTATGATACTTTCATAGACACCATCTAAATCCTTAGTAATTACAGATTACTTACATCAGGTTGAGTGTGATGACTCTGTAATCTATCTAGACTGCCGAAGGCGAGGGTGTTATGGACTGAACTACTAGTTAATTCATGTGAGACTTTTGGAGTGTATGTCGGATGTTTCGGAGGATGAATATATTGTCGCATTAGTCAACTTGTTTAATTTAAGGCTCGATTACATAGTATGCATAATTATGTACGTTACATACACTAAATAGCGTCAGGGTCACTGATCAGTGAATTATGATAGCTTGCGTGTCATCTTTGGTTGCTTTCTTTCCCCGCCAACTACCATCCATGAACCCATGGAGATATGTCCCTCCTATCAGCTAGCAATGTTGATCCGCCTGTGGATCATACTCACCCAAATACCTAAATATTAAAGGCACCCGTGATCGTGGCACTACCCAGACTGTATCTCCCTCCTGCAAATTCTGTAAACCAAGTCCGATGTACCCTTTTTCTGTTACGAAAGGCCGAAGGTACTCCCCATAGGCAAATTGCGAGCTAAACTCCATCGATAAGACAGACTCGTATCCTTTGGTGGCAGCAAGCCATTCTGCATCATAGGGCCAGAACTTATTGAAAGCTTCCTTCAGATTCGTCCAATAATTTTCGGCTTCTGGAGGAACTAGCACAGACTCCGTTCTCTCTCTCATCCATTTTGTGAACCTGGGCCCCATTGATGATCCTTTTGGCGGAGGAAGTCTGAGATTTGTCCAATGGATTTCTTCTTCTGGAGATAGTACCGCAGACTGCGTTCTCTCTCTTATCCATTTTGTGAAACTAGGTCCCATTGACGATCCTTTCGGCGGAGGAATTCTGGCCTCTCCATAAGTATTCTTAGTCACCGTTCGCCAGAAAGCCTCCATTCGACCTTCGCCAGTGAGTTCATACTTTTCAGGCAGCCTCAGTAACATCTCCAAGAATCTTGGGAAGGGTTTACAATTCAAGACATCGCGCTTTGACTCTGCAACGAAAGAGATCTTATCGACTTGAATTCCACGGATAGTCATCGTAAGCTCACTTTTGTCGAATGTAGCAGGCCAAAGGACGAGCTTCTCTTCCCTTGTCAGATTCGTGTCCGGCGAAAAGAAGAATGAATCTGCTTGATACCTCTTATATCCTGTCACTCTGAGACCAAGAGGATATCTGACACTCCAGTCAGGAACCCAGGAGGGAAGGTCTGCGCCATTCAACTTTACATTGCGAAAACCCTCTGCGCAAGAAAGTACGAGCAGATCCTCGCAATCCATGAGGAGTTGAGTAGCGATGTCGACGTACGTCTTTCCAGGACTGCAATTCTTTCCATAAGTTGGGCACAGCAACGGCGGTAACTGTTCAATACCTTGACGACCTTGGATAAGGCCCAACAGAGCGTATGCTTTGTCCCCGAGCTCTGTAACCTCGCAGTCTCGGGATCGTATCAGCGTGTATAATAGCACATTAGCCCAGTGCTCTGTAGCCATGGTTGATTTCGTTGCCTCCAGAATAGCTGGCACTCCGTAGTTACGGGACGCTTTCAAGCTGCTGGCGGAATATGACGTTCCCTCGACGGATCGATTGTCGTAGAACTGCTTCAAAGGGCTCGTTGATATGTTATGTGAAGCCTTCACGAACACATCCCAATCTGTTGAGTACACCCCGCAGCGGAGAATTACATGCTCCGGCAGCACGAGTTCTTGAATGATCCATGATCTGTTCCAGTAGGTCCGATCGAAAATTTTTCCAATGGCCTCCCAACAAGCCTCGTCATGGCCGGAAAGCTCAGAGCTTCTTCGCCCAATTGGTATACCCAAAGATTGTAGAATGTTCCGATCAGCTACCTGGGCCATATGATCAAAAGCTCGCTTCGTATGCGCATCTGAGTCTCCAAGCCATGCAATGACAGGATTTGCTCTTCTGTAAATCTCAGCCATCATGTTGCCGACTTGATAACTCCTCTCATCGTTATCATTCTGATTTATGCATATCGCATCGATCCAGAACTCCTTATCCCTCAACCTCTGGTCTTCCTTCACCTGGACTAGGAAGTCCAGCAGGTTTCTGGCAACCTTGAGTTCCCCATTCCCAATTTTGATAGGTGCGACAAGCTCGTTTGTATATGGTTTGAAGGGGTCATCGTTTATTGGTGCTCCCCATCTATAGGAAAGAGCGTGGTAGCGTGTCAATGGATCATGCAAGCCTACAACTCTTAGCTTCCATTCTGTTTTGGTGATGTCTGCAGCCCAACTGTCGAGTGACACTAGACGCAATTCACCAGCTCTGACTGGGAACTTTGAATAGTCAAGAGCCATAGGGCACTAATGTGCAGGAAAGTATAGAAATGCGTTGATGGAAATGATGCTCTGGACTAAGAAGACCTGCAATAAAAGATTTAGCCATCCACTAGCTCTTATGATCTCACCCAAGAGATTGCGGCTGAAATCCCCCCTCTTTATGTCCCGTGATATTTTTCATGTGTTTTAAGACGTTAGTCTAGAACCGCAAAGCGCGGGATTTGTTGGCGTTGCATCATTGGCCACTGAACGAGGGGGGCTCCGTCTCACTGCCTCACAAAGTCAGCCTTCGATATTTGATGAGTCGTGGGTCTTCTTATGGTCCACACTTTCCATGTTGCTTCATTCAGTTTACTTTGACTACAATTGCCTGTCTGCCTTGCCAAGGCGACCCCTAATACAGCTACCGAGGCCCCCCCTCCAATGCGCCCAGGTTCTTTACTGTCACCACTTCTCTCATCTATCCCAATGTCAGACCCTAAATGCTCGTATAAGTTCACCTTCGAACCTGGTTGGTTTGTTGACTACCCAGTGATTTCTCAATCATATCCTGGCTCGAAGCTCACCACTCAATCAAACCTCGGTTTGCTTGATGATCGAGAATGGGCGAGGCTTACTGCACACGTCGAACAATTAAATGAACAGGACAGTTCAGATGTCGCACATAAAGTCTTGCTGGTTGCACGACATGGCCACGGTGTTCACAACGATGTGATGGAAGAGTTTGGGTCAGAAGAATGGAAGGTATGCCTCTCCCGATGTATCGGATATGATTGTAGCAAGCTGATGCTCCTTAGAATCATTGGTCAAAGCTACCCGGTGACGCCAATAGAACTTGGCTTGACGCCGAGCTTGTTGAAAAGGGAGTCAAACAAGCTAAAGACCTCGGGGAGCTGTATACTGAGGGCATCCGGCACGCGGGCTTTCCCGTCCCCGATACTATTTATACCAGCCCACTTGCTCGAGGTCTCAAGACAACGAGCCTGATTTTCAGAGACATCATCACGGAACACGGGACTGAGTTCAGGCCCATAGTGAAAGAGTATCTTCGAGAACGACTTACCAATCATACATGCGATAAGCGAAGGACAAGACAGTGGATCCAAGCCTCTTATCCCGGCTATGAGTTGGAATCAGGCTTCGCCGAGGAAGATGTGTTGTGGCATGCTGATCGATCAGAGTCGAATGAAGCACATGTTGCCCGGACACAAGAGCTACTTGAGGATGTTTGGAGACATGATTCGGGATCCTGCATTGCTTTGACCACTCACTCATTCACCATATCTACTATCCTTGAAGTCATTGGGGCGCCTGAGTTTGGGATGGGCGAAGGCGCTATGGTGGCATTCTTGGTCAAAGGCAAGAAAATCAATGCATAATGAGCTCTTCATAATTGAGGAAGGCTTCATATCAAGCATCACGCCCTCTTCTCTATATACGTGTATACCAACCAATACTCCGACAAGTGCTGATGAGATGCTCGCCACGTAAACAGATAATAGCTAAACTTACTTGTACACAAACAGTGTAGTCTGTCTTTGACGACGGCATAAATACCTCGTCGAAGCGTCCCCCTTCCCAGTCCCTGATGGCTTCCCGTTCGACGCCCACGCAACTGCAACAAAGGATGGCTCGGAGAGAAGGGAAATTTCTATATCTTCGTAAAGATTTTGGATACCTTGGCGAAGGTTTATGATGGGAAGAGCGTTTATCTTAGCCCCCAAGGATGTGAGGAGAACGTACGTCGTTGTTACATTGTTTGCCGTGTTGACAGCTCCCCCAACATGTCGTCGAAGTCCCTCGCCAATCACATGGCAAGCAGCCGTTCGGCGATACTCTTTAAAGCATTGAGGGCGTACCCAGTTACTTTCGGGGATCGACTGCTTTTTTGATGTCTTTTCGGAAGTGTGTTGTGTTAACAACCTTTCTAACATACTCACGGTTTGTTGTCTTGTATGACTGAGCACCTCTGACGTAGTCAAATTGGACAGTGTAGTTGACCTCGTAATGCTCACAGCCGAAGATAATGGGCATATATGCTTTGTCCCAGCTCTTATCCTCCTTGTTCTTTGGTTGTGGTTTGTTTATGTCTTTGACAGTTGCATAGCCGACCCAAATAAATGATGGGCTCATTCTTGAAGACGCCCAAATTATTGGGCCGCGGCCAACTATAGGTGGTGTAATTCTCCCTGGCCGCCATGGAGAGGAAAGTATATAACCCTTCTGGCGCAAGAATCGAGGTATTGAAAGGCGCCTCAGCGTCACCAAGCTTCTTTACATTCGACCCAACACCAGAAGCCAACTCTTCACATTTGTACCCGGGCGCCAGAAAGTCAACAACATACGTGCAATTCCAGCCGTCGGAGCAGACCTCTTCAGCCGACTCATCCCTTACAAGAGGTTCACGCATGAATACCACCTTATTCGACACAACAGACGTATACATGGAACTCGCCGGGTTCAAATAGTCAAAATGCGTCGGGTTGAAGTCTTTAGGCTTGGTGTCCCAAGCAGTAGTATTGAAATGCGTGACGGATTTGAGTGTCTGACCATGCACAACTGGTCCCTCACGCCAATCAAAATTGGCCTCATTGTCAAAGTTTAGCATTCGGACAGATGGACACGACACTAGCTCCTCCGTGACTCCGGCCACGACAGCCAGTGTCTCCGCCGTGCGAACTACCACCAACGGTGGAATCCAACAATAGAGCTAGCAGGGCTCCAATCTTAGAGTTCTTGATGGAGGACCATGTCAGGAGAGAAAAGATGTCGCTATTGGCTGTGAAAATCGCATCAACTGTGTCGAGGCGCGCCATCTTATGGCGGGCGATTAGCCATGCGCGCTGCTGAAAAGCCATAGCAACAGCAGTTTCTAGGCTTGCTTTAGCGCAAAAGGTAATTATTGTACCATATCGCAGCATGAGAGATTGGCTGGTGGCTTCTTGTCCGTCAAGGCTGAGGTAGAAGAGATGATGGCCGCATGCTAACGCGGTACCAAGAACGGTCAAGAGACACATATTCCACGGTTTTAGAGTGTATGCGCTCCATTTTTGAGCGAAACTTCCATCTGGCGTCGAAGGCCTGAACGTGCTGTTTGTCTTCGCCGTCCCCCCAGTGAGATATGGGATCCGAGGCTTGCTGTTTCTAAAAGATTCGTATGGGGACAGGAGCTCAATCTGATCCGAAGACGCATTCGAGCTCCCAGCTCTGTGATGACCTCTCAAGCGAGGCGACAAATGACTTTGCGATGACTCCATTTCGAAGAAGATCCAGATGATGTCACGAAGAGGATCGAAAATGGAGGGGGCTCAAAATCTTGTATTGATGCTCATAGCCTTATTTGAATTTATGCAGTATGCGTCATGCCATGTTACACAGCCCTCAAAAAGTCCCTGTAGTATGACATACAGTCAGCTCTACCTAAAATCGCCGTCTATCTTAATCTATGGGGGAATCATCTCCGACCATCGTACAATTGCTATGCGACAAAGGAAATAAAAACATTAGAATAATGGTAATGTGGGTGGTGTAGCTATGCTCGCTCGCTGTATTACATCGAACATCTCCAAGGAAATTAGGGTATCATCGCACGCCAGCCTGAACAAGTCGGCTTTCGGCTGCTGGGTTGTTGAGGAACTTGGGCACTGAGTCCTGGAATCTGTTAGTATGATGTTGCAGAGGTATGGGGAATAGCTTACAGTGGCCATGAGCTTGAAGACGGCATCTTGTGCAGTCTCCAATAGTGATGTCACCTCCTGCAAGGTATCTGCTACTGTGGCATCGAGTGCCTGGGCCTTGGTCATCCGTTGAGCAAGACTTGATCGGATCTTATGATTGACGTTGACCTCTCGCGGTGACCCGGGTGCGAGGAAGGTATTGAAAACAACATGCGCTTGAGAAAGAACCTCGTTCGCTGCATCATCGCCCTTCTTATCCTTCAGCATAGTCTCAAGCATGGCCTTGGAGTCCCGAATGATTTCATCAGCCTGCTCATAGAATGCAAGACTTTCTTCACAGTAAGTCTCTCGAAGGTTCTCACGGAACAACAATCGCAGTGTAGGGTCGAGGAGGATCTTCTCAAGCTTGAGTCGGTTGCTCTCGTTGACGCCGCCCTTTGCTGATGATGAGTCTGTCTTGCCTTGTGATGAGCAGCGACTCGATGAGCTGGTCTCGACAAGGTCTTGACCACGTTGGGAGAGTTGGTAGATGGCGATGGGAGTAGGTTGGAAGAGTTTGCAGGCGGCGAATTGATTCATGTAGGCCATGTCTGTTGTTACTGACTCGATGAGGTTATAGTGCACGAAGTGGGTTGCTATGTTGACAGCTTCTCGTAGATCGACGCATGTCGTGTTATCTCGTAGCCACTCAGCGATGACTTGGCCAGTGCAAGTATCATGGTATGTCTTTCCATTCACCTTGCGTTCTGGTTGGAGTCGGATACCTGCTGCACCCTCTGAGTAAGGTCCCTTCTTGCCTCGTCCATCAACACCAATCAACCGACAGAAGACAACCTCAGTGGTGGCTCGATCGACATGGCACTTATCGGTCTTGACATCTCGTTCCAGATGCAACAAAGGCCCTGTGATGAGACAGTGCAGCTCGCTAAGCTGATCCTGGTAAAGGCCATTTGATTGACAGAACCAGTCAAAGATCATGATACCCTTGGACGTTGGTCTCCATACTCCACCTCTTTGTTGAAACACCTGGTCGGGCTTTCCATCGGCAGACTCAATATATCGGGCATCGACGAATTGCTGACACAGGTTTCGGGCTGTGTTCTTGTTCATGGAGAAGGTTGTTGTGGAGGTGGAGACGACGGTGCCCGATGGGTTGCTAGGGTCAGGCATACGATTTGACTGGGTAAGTTTAAGATTGCCGAGGTTGTGGATAGCATCTTCGGCGAGGAATGTGTGTTCGATCTTGATGAAGCGGACGCGATGAGGGATGAGAGGGAGAAGGCTGGCGAGGAGGGCGGAGAATAGGTCCTGAAGGTCCTGTTTGAAGCTGTTAGTGGTGTTGAACAAAAAAGCATGTGATGTTGTTATAGCCGGTGTTATGTCCGGAGCCAAGTACCGACCTTTGATTGCGGTCGGTCATCATTTGACGCGCATAGCAATCGTGACGACGACTGTGTGATTGTTCCCTTTGACATGTTGGGTACCTGCGTTGAAGCTCGCCTCTGCAGAGTAGTAGTACCTCCTAGGCCTAGGTCAAGCATCACTTCAGCTCTGAAGAAGTGAAAGAATGAAAGAATGAAGCAGCACAGCTGAGCGGACGATAGCAGGTCCGGGCGACGATGCGATGCGATGGCGGAGCCGGAGATGATAAAGGATTGGAAAGGGGACCTACATTACTCGTGCGGCCGCCGAACGATTCCTCTTTGAGCGAGCGGGTGCAGAGTCTTTCCTCGTGGGAAGCGGAGAACCACATGGCGAGCCGTCCGACCACGCGACTGACTAGATCTAGATGGAGATTAGACTGTTGATTAATCCACGTGCATACGATGTTGCTAGCAGTAGCATGGCCATGCTGCATCTTGCAGCAGAGGCTGGGCGTTTCCTTTAGTCCGTGGAGCAGTGACCACCACGCCAAGCACTCTTCCTTTCCGGTGTGCCCTGATAACTCAGCTCAAAACAGGTCAGCCTCGCATGTTATCATTTTGTTTACTGCAAGGCATAAGCCGCATGCTTGAGCTTCGATTCTGCATTGTCACCAACCTTTGTAGCCATGACCCCTTTTACCGAAGGAACAAGGTTTGCTTCTAGGACAAGTCCAGTCTAGCATCATTTGTCTAGAGTCTTGGGAGCATCTTTTCCACCAATCATGCATTTTTTGCAGCCTAAAACAGCTCCATCAATCTAGGAAAATTCTCAAGACACGGGAAAGGTTACCCTTACTGTCGGGTTAAATATGGGACAAAGCCACCCGGCAATTCGGCCTTGCTCTTTTGCTGTGTGGTTTTTTTTCCTCCAGTTGTAACGCCCTTGTCAATTGTAGAATTGGATTGTTTGTTGTTGGTGATCTTCACCGATGATCGACATGAAACATTGAAGCGACACCGCCGGCTCCGCTCACCCACTTGGGCCTGGCTGACGCTGACCTTGAAGCAAATTGCGCCTGCGGTTCCGCTGCGTGACATGATCAAGCCCCAGTCCCAATGGAAATATGGAAATGGACATGATCCGAACATCGACGGACCAGATCTACTGTGGCGCCAACCGACTCGGTCGTGAGATGATGCGCTCCCCTCGCCCAACGACTCAGTGAACCATTTGATTTTGAGGCTCAAGGGGGCGCTAAACGAGATAACGCAAATTACGATTCCATGGCGCCAAAAAGTGGTTCCACTTGGGTTGAAGAGCCAACGGGGATCGAGGTGATTCGTCAATCTGGGAGAATGGGCTCGCGGGAATTCCGAGATCTCCCTTCGACCGATTCTCCATGATGCACGCATGAATTGGAACAAAGCTTGTTGATGCCGAAGAAATCGACTGTTTCTAGAAAGACCCTTGACTTGGGCTTTTTGACGTGGTGGTTGCATTGCCCGTTTCATCTAAACGCATCAGCGCCGATCGTTCCCTTTCTGTATTTCCGTCTCGCTTATGCTTATGAGCTTCATCAGCAAAAATGTCCACAGACAATGGATCCTTGGACTAGTTCCAGAAACCAACAGTCTGGGTCATTTTGCACTTTTGCTCGCACTAGAGCTCACGATCTTTGCTCCTCTGAATCAAATGCATGTCGATCCTCTACGGATGCCCCAGATATCCGTTTCAATAGTGTAGAACGGCGGGACAACGGCCTCAACTCCGATACACCATTTTGCGCTACAATGTCACTATCACAAATGATCAGTGGGCGGGAGATGAGATGCAGTGGGTTTAGGTTCCGCTTGTCTGTGCTCAGGGCTGAAAGTACCCTGGTAATCTTGTTCAGGAGAATTCATCCACGTGGGAACCCGAAAGTCCGTGACGGTTTCCGTTGGGCTCTTGGGATGGCATTTACCATTCCAGGATGTCGCGATAGTTACAGTCTATCTTGTTATCTCCCCAAGGGCGCAATTGCGGCTCCTAAAATTCCCGATTACCGACAGTCTACTCCGTACTCCGTATCTTATCACGCATAATCACCATGAACCCATGCATGATGCGGCTCAGGCTGTTATCTCTTTGATCGCATGAATTTCATGATCATGAGTCCCGGGTAGCCAACCGCGTATTCCCAAACACCACCAATGAAATGGCAGCGAACACGAAACCGTAACGCCGCCACCAACTCATAATCTGCATTGATTATGCAAGCTAAACAAGTCACAAACCGGCAGTTGCTAGAACCTTCATAAGACTGCTCACTGGCACTGACTCATGATCCCCTGACAGTCTCTGGCTGGATAGCAGGGCTAGCTACTTGTTAGTCCCAATTTCCACGTGGCCGACACGTTTCGCGCGTGAGACCATGGCGACCAGGCCCGTACTAACTCTCGTGATTTCGCAAACTTGTGCTACTCTGGCAAGACGCAATCGTTCTTGTAATCTGTCTCTTGACACATATTTATCAGTAGTCATTGAGAGCAATATAACTACTCACTCAGGGGCTCAATTGATGCCGATCTTCGGAACCTCCGCGACTGAGACTGAATAGAGGGAGTATCGATGTTGACGAGTACGCACTGAAGCATCCTTATTCCACACAATCGGTGCGGCCTGCTAGCTCCCGCCGATGGCACTGCTACTCCAGTTTAAGCAAGCAACATGCTCTGTATCCGTTGACACAGAAGCAGCTGACACGCAATTCTGCACTTATCATTCGCCTGGGATAGAAGAAGCTATGCTGACTCAACAGCACCGTGAATGATATCTTCAGCAAGATGGGAGAAGTCTACCTCTCAAGGCACCTGCATGAGCTAGACATGGACGGCAAGTGGGTAACTGGGGAATGATCTGTGCCTATTGGCCTCAGCAGCGACCCGCATGAAGGATGGCTTGCTCACGGACACGGATGTCGACTTGCATGTTACCCGGGCTCGTGTCTGAGCCAGGACTTAGTCCTCCATCGTGATTCTGCTGTTGGTTGAATCGACTTTGCTGAAGTGGCTGGCGGCTTTACCTATCCGTTTAGGTAGACTTGATCCATGCTAGGCAACACTGAGACATCGCAGCCCTGGTGGATATTTGTAAAACATTTTCTATATTGGGGAATACCAGGCAACGAGATTTAAGAGGCTACTCATACAGACTGCGTGACTGTAGGTAGTAGAGGACGAATGATTGCAAAGTACTCATGCACAGCAGTTGAGGCTGTTGGTCACGCGATGCATTGGAATCGAAATGCTCAGAATCTGAGCCAGTGATATGATGTACAGTTACTGAAGCTCTACTAACCAATCACAAGTCATTGCGGGCGAATGGTTTAGTGGTATAATACTCCCTTAGCATAATTCATTAGAATCATCTGGGAGTGGTCCAGGGTTCGATTCCCTGTTCGTCCAACATAGGTGGTTTAATCCCACTGTTATCCGATTCTTTTTGCATTTTTGCCATCTGACAATTATAAACTCTCTGAAGGCAAGATGAGGCTTCTCTTTTAAAGCTGGCCCCAGTGAGCCCTGTGTTGTGATTGAGTATGTGGCATATCGCTTGCTTTTCGAATTATTATATCTCCGTGCTGCCGGGTAAGCCTTTTCATTCCAATAACATTTACATACAGCGGGAAATCTCTCTGGCAGACCTTGCGTATAATGGCCAAATGCAATAGATACTCCAGCTTATCAAGAAGCATATTTTGTCTTTTGTCCCACGCTACCACTATGCTGAAGTGTAGTTTCTCAATATCGCGTTTGGTATCCAAGTTCAAGTCCGGTTCAAATGGATAAAGACCCTCACGATTGGAGCGCATCTAGTTTTAAGCTTACAATTAAGACTGCCAGGGGCCAACCCAATGGGAAAACTTCTCCATTTCCACGGTATCATTCCGCGAACTTGATATACCTGAAGCTACGTCACAAACAGGCAAAAGATCACCCTCAAAGTCCGTATTCCTCTCTTCCAAACCAAGGTCTAAGCCATTTTCGGAGCTACCTTCTCCGTCGACCCAATCAAGCAAAAGCGCGTCAACTTGTTCCCCGCACAAAAACATGTTCACGCGGGGACCCCACAAACCGCGACGAGCAGGGGGATCAACGGCTCATTATCCCAGAGAAGGAGGTCATGATTTACCGCGCCATTGAGATGCCGCCGCTGGAGAGAAACTTCGTGACATCGTGGCCTGCATGGTCGGTAGATATCCCGAACTTGATCGCCAAGACTATGGGTGACGAGCTGAGGGAGCGGCCGAGGCAGGAATGTGAATATGTGAATTGCTATAAGAAGTGCTGAGGATCGCTAGGAACAAGAGAAGAGACAGTAGCATCATCCTCTGCACCTGACAGTAATCATGCGCTTCCAATCTCTTCTTTGGGGAGGACTATTGAGTCTCTCTGCAGTCCTCGCTGCTCCTACTGCAAACCAAGAGCCTCCTACACCCGCCAAGCGTGCTGTTCCTACTTCAACATTCTCCAACAATGCCATCTTCTCTCCCCCTTCCAATGCGGGCTGGACAGACCCTCGCGTTCTCTACGCCCGCTCCATCCAGCTCTCTGACGGTTCTTTGCTGGCAACCTGGGAGAACTACTCCCCGGAGCCTCCGCTAGTTTACTTCCCCATCTACCGTTCTACAGATGGTGGTGTAAAGTGGACTCAGATCGGAAAGGTCCAGGATACAGTTAATAACTGGGGATTGAGATACCAGCCTGATCTTTATGAGCTTCCAAGAGCAATTGGAAAGTATCCTAAGGGAACTATCCTTTGCACAGGAAACAGCATTCCTACTGATCTGAGCAAGACCAAAATTGATGTCTATGCCAGCACTGATGGCGGAAAGACCTGGAAGTTTGCTAGCAGCATTGCATCGGGCGGCAAAGCTCGCCCCAACAACGGCCTCACCCCAGTCTGGGAGCCTCACATGATGTAAGACCCCTTATCAAACCCTCACTGAATCTGTACTAATTTAAAACCAGGGTCTACCAGGACAAGCTCGTTTGCTACTACGCTGATCAGCGTGATCCCAAGCACGGCCAAAAGCTCTCCCACCAAACCACTACTGATCTCGTCAGCTGGTCTTCCCTCGTCAACGATGTTGCTGATAGCAACTACAACGCCCGTCCTGGTATGCCAGGAATCACACTCCTCCCCAACGGGCAGTACATCTTTGTCTACGAGACCTGCGGTACCCAAGGCTGCAGGGTCTTCTACCGTCTTACCTCCAACCCTCTTAACATCCTCGCTGCCAAGGAGTATGCTCTGGTTAGCAACAAGGGCACCCGCCCCGTCAGCTCTCCTACGGTTGTCTGGAGTTCGGTCGGAGGGGCCAACGGAAGTATCATCGTCAGTGCTGGAAGCCAGTCTCAGATCTTTGTCAACAAGAACCTTGGTGCTGAGAACTCTTGGGTCGAGTTTGCTACTCCTCAGCCTAATGCGTATACTCGTGGACTTATGGTGTTTAAGGAGAACGATAACTTCCTGGCTATCATTGGAGGCGGATGGTTGCCTCCTAGCAGCACCAACCAAGTTAGCCTGAGCGTTATAGACTTGAAGAAGACCGGATTGTAGGATATCGCGCGAAACTATAGAAGTCTAGAACCATCAAATAGCTTGCCCTTTTTTCGAGATTGGAGAAGTAACATGATGACAGTGATAGGAATTTATATCCTTATTGGAGCTTGAGTAAGTCGATGATGAAAGCAAAGGTTAATGAGCCTGCTGCTCTCTCTTCTCACTGATCCCCTCCTTGTGACTTGGCTGTAGTCCTTCCATGATGATTCTAGTCGCTTCCTCCTCTTTTTCGTATAGCGGAACCTTTTCACTGATGCCAGTGTCATATTTCATCCTGCTCTCAACAGTGTGACTCAGCCATTCAAACGCCTCGAACAACCCTTGGCCAGTCTTAGTACTCGACCCAAACACCGCCTGTGGCATAATTAGTTCAAGCCGCAACCAGTCCTTTGAGTCACTCACATGTGGCGTATTTACTAAAGGGGACGAAGAATCGTCGACATAGAATCCTTTTATCTGCTCCGCTGTACGAGCGTTCTGTGGAGCATCTCAGTGCAAAGTTCAGTTACAGGGTCAAGCCACATACGCTCTTATCTTGCTTGTTTGCTAGAATCAACACAGGGATGCCATTGCGCAATCCGTCCTGGTGGCGTATAGCTTGGAAAAGTTCTTCTCTTGCTTCTATGAGGCGGTCGTGATCAGCCGAGTCGTCGACCCATACAAGTGCATCGCAGTGCTTCATGAACGATCTCTCCATTCTCCAGTATAGCTCAGGCCTGCCACCACCGAGATCAATGGTTTGGAAAGTGACATTCCCGCATCTATAGACTTCAACTTGATGGGCAATCATGCCTACGACGACAGATATATCTTTCTCATTCGTAACAAAGTGAGAGCGCAAGAGAGTTGACTTTCCAGCCTCGTCGAGCCCGCTAAGGAGGATGCGGTGGTGACCTGGAAGGGTACTGAATAAGCTTGTGATTGGCGTGCCTGAGGATGGTCTCAAGAGACCAATTGAGACGAGAAATTCGCGGGCATAAGTGATTAGGCTTGTCATGATTGTAGCAAAAAATTGCTTGATTTTGTCCAAATATGACTCACAATGCAAGAGGCTTATATGAGTTCTCAAATAGCTGCCTAGAGGAACGGGCCAGGGAGTGCGGATATTGAACACGTAGCGTTTAGGAAGCGACCACTCGAACTCAGCGAAAATCTGTTTACTACAAGAAGCAGACATATTTCATGATTGAAGTTTGTAATTTGTCTTAAAGCACCATATTCTCGATTCAAACAAGAGGAGTAGTCAGAACAAACAATGACTGGCCATGAAGGGTGAATACTCAATGCCAAACCCAATCGCCGTAGTGAAAACGGCAAACTTTAAGACTGAAATCTCATTTGAGGATCCGCGAAAGTCAATGCAGGCAAAACTCTGCCTAGAGTTGTGTAACATGAGTCGAAGTGAATCATAGTGGGTGACTCATGAGGGCTTCACTTTTGGTGGCGGGGCGATTGGTTATGACGAAAGCTCATGATTACTCAGCGACTTCATCTTCTGCCCCGCCCCGCTCAACTAAAATACTCAACTAAAATACTCAACTACCTCACCTCGAAGATCAACCACGAACTTACTCCAATAATCACCACTTTCCGAGACCGAGCCACATCTCGTCATCATGTTCAAGCGAAAACCCGACATCAGAAACCTCGCGCCTTTGCGCTCCTCAGATCGACGAAAGCTTGCTGATCAGATCATCCGCGACTATCAAGTCTCTATTCCAGAGTCCAGCGACGATGCGTCATCAGGGACACAATCACAAACGGCACTGCGTAACTCACTTCTACCAGAATCGACTTCGTCAGCTCGTTTCATCACACCAACTGAGCAAGGAACCGTGTACATTGGTGCACATCCAGACCATGATGAGAGAGTCCTCTGGTTCCAGACTGGGAAGAACCCACGATTGATACCAACCGTGTACACTTTGTGGCGCAACCCTAACCTCATTCCACTTCTGCATACACCCGACTTTGTGGTTGAGGAGAAGTTGAAGCATGGCGCTGACTTGATGGTTCCTGGGCTGGTAAAAGCCAGAGGCACCAGCTGGGATACACGAGCAAGCACTGGCGCTGTTGTGGCTGTCGCAGGAATGCAGAATGACACAGTTCCTGTCTGGATTGGAACATGTCAAATCGATGTGCGAAATCTGCCAGATGATGTGCGAGGTCAGAAGGGCGCGGCCATCAAGGCCCTTCACTGGGTTGGTGATGAGTGCTGGAGTTGGAAGCAACTTGGCAGTGGTGGAATCGACCCGCCTTCTAGCTTAGAGGGATGGGGAGGATTAGCAGCAGGGTTGGCTACTCAAGCTAACAAACTGTCGCTAGAGGAAGATACTCTACCAACAGAGTCAACATCAGCTGCTCAAAACTCACAAGTCGATGAGGCCCAAGAAGGCGATGAGGCCGAGGAGGAGCACGAACCGACGACAAAAGAAATCGACGATGCTTTCCATCAAGCCTTCCTGTTCGCAGTCCACAAAGCCAAAGAGTCCGGCAGCCCGCCACATTTCGGCTTACAGTTCCCTCTTCAGCCATCCTTCATCATCGCAAACATGGTTCAGCCCAACCTCCGATACCAAAACCCAAAGTGCTACAACATCAAGAAGACGTCATGGAAGAACGCCAAAAAGTTTATCAAGCATCTTGATAAAGAGCTGATCGTGAAGTCCAAGGACAGAAATGGCGGAGAGACCGTCATCCTGGACATTGACTTTGATGATCGGCAGGTGTTGGGCTTTCGGCCATATCGGTTGCCGACACCCAAGGTCGCCGGCGGAGATGCTTCAACGTCAAATGCCGGGCAGGCCTCAGGGTCGGGCTCATCCGCAGGGCAAAGAGTCAATATCCAGATGGTCTATCGCGTATCTTCAAAGCTCGTACCGACGCTTGTCCCCTCCAAGACGGACTTCTACACCTCGCAGGAGATATCAGCAGCTATCAAGTCGTACATCGACCAACATCCCGAACTCGGCGGCCAAGGAAACTCCAGTGTCAAACTCAATACATTTCTCGCCAACGACATTCTAGGTAACAAGCCATCTGATGAAGACGTCAGCTTCCTTGCCGCAGGAAGAATTCCTCGAAGTACTCTACAAAAGCGAGTGATTGAGGATACCCATCTCTGCCAGCCATTCCACATCATCTCACACGGCGCTCCCTCACCCGATCAAAAGCCAAAGTCCGGACTACCGCCTCGCATCCTGATAACAATCGAAAAGCGAACCGGTACAAAGGTCGTCACCAAAATTTCCAACCTAGAGCCCTTCTTCATCGATCCTCAGGTCCTTGCACCGGAACTACAGAAGAAGTGTGCGGGCTCTGCGAGCGTAGGCCAAGTTGCTGGCGCGAAGCCTGGGTCGATGGAAGTTGTTGTTCAGGGTGATCAGAGGAAGATTCTTGCCAAAGATATTTTGGCGAGCAAGGGTATTGATGCGAAGTGGGTGGATGTTGTGGATAAGACGAAGCCGAAGAAGAAGAAGTAGATGGCAACCAAGAATGAGCTTGGTAAAGCATGGTCACTCCATCAACACAGAATCTGCAAGACATCCTAGGAGGATTCGAAGGCGCATGAATAGATTGCAGGCAAGCAAATAGTCGTAGTAATGACAAATCGCATTCTGGAGTAGACTTAACTTATCAAGGGATTTGCCTGTGTTTCTAAAAGTAAACTCATTGCCGAGGGCGCATTTGACATTTTGAAGGAGGTTGGTCGAGGTCGCAGGTGGCAATGCTCCTAGTTGCGAGTTATGTTCACGTGCAGCGGCTAGGCTGTTAGGCCGCCATGGAGAAGCAGCATCGCTTTGTCACTCATCACCAACTCATCCTACATGACACCTAAACGTTTCGCTGACCTCTGTAGCTGTATTCGGTGCACCTTTTTCTTCACTTTGAGCTATACTCTTGTTTTTGTTTCCACATCTATGCTGTCCCAAAATCAAGGCGGGGTTAGCAGCCTGATGGACCTAGATATAGAACATCTCGGTTCATTCGAGCGTGCTTTGCGACGTATACTGGAGACTGATATAGCAGAGCAAACATATGCAGAAGTACTTGATGGTTTGCCATTAGTTGCATCGTATTTGTCTTTCCAGTTCCCGCAAGATGGGCATCCTGCACTTGAACACGAGGAACTTTCGGAGGACGCTCGGAAAAGAGTCTGTGAATTTCGATCAGACTTTGATATCTCATCGCTGTTATTTGAGACTACCGTAAGTAATGTTGGGCTATTCATGGAAATACTGTGACTGACATGTTCGAAGTTAGTCGAAGCCTTCGGGAAATCAGCACCTCAGTCAAAAGAGTTCTATTTAAGGCTTGTCGAGCTTCTTGTCGTGAGCTGTCATAGATTTGCGGTTGAGATCTTCCAGCTTGATGAAGTTGCCGAAAAGCATAAAATATACGATGTCTGGAGAGATTCTCCCCGAGATATGACAAGATGGGATTCATTCCGGGACCCAACGGCCTTTACGCATGGACCTTTTATTGCGGTTGACCAATATCCGAATGGAGCTGCAGATAGTGTAGGATACTGGGCTGAAGCCAGAATATTCGGTGGCGTCGTTGTGTTTGATAGAGGCGAGGATGGTACCGAGGTAAGAGATAATGCCCGTCAGAAGTGATCTTTTGTTGATAAAGCTGCAGAGTCGAGAACTATACTTCCATGGATGCCGCCGCAAGGGACCGCGAACGATATACCCTCCGACAGATCAGCAATTCGAACAAATGATTCAATTTCTTCTTGGTGACAGTGAGAGTCATGATACTGCCTCGGCTCATCCGTTTCCTATTCTCGCGACACCGCAGAACCGTTGGCGCTGGGACCCGTGGGACGCAATGGCGAACCACAATATCTATCGCGATAGGTTTGAGCGGAAAATCAGCCCCAGTAAAGGGAAACCCTGCGTTCTGAACTCTATTGACTGGCCTGAGATCAAGGATGATCTATACCTCATCAATGCGATGCATGAGCGGTTGGAGGGGAAGTCGGTGGATGAAGATGAGATCGCGGCGGCTAAGGAGGGGTTGACCAAGATCACTCCATCATCGCCGTTATGGTCAAACGAAGGACAGCGAACATACCAGGGAATATAGAAGATGGCTGCGTATCAATAGAACTGCTCTTTGACTGCGTGTTCACTCTTACTATTATGAATATCTGCGTTGGAAGAAAATCGCGCATTGGCTGCGGAACAAGCAAAACCGCAAAAGTAACTTCTCTTCCACAAACGAGAAACATAACAAAAAGCATGAGGCACACCCGACTCGAACGGATAACCTTCAGGAATCAAGCATATTTTCAAGGAAACCCTCGAAATGAACTGGAATCTGACGCGCTACCAGTTGCGCCAGCGCCCCATTGATTGAACGGAGGTTGTACTCTTTCCAGTCTATGCCGTCTGGTTCTGACGATGTGGGCCGAGAAAAGCCGACGGCGTGGGGCAGAACCAGGCCAAGCATCTTGAGCATAACAGCTGGGGCAATGAGCAGGGCCAGTAGAGGAAACGATGATTGGCCATTCAGAGTATCTAGAAGCGTGATACTGTCTTGACAGGTCTCATATTCCGGAAATGAAAAGATAAAGCTCCTTAACCACTAACGAAAACTCCTCCTCGAAGACCTTAGCCTAGCAACCAATCTTAAACTCGGGCCAATCTGCATTCTTGCAACAGTTTCCATGATTAGACAAATGTATGGAAAGGCTTCCAAGGAGAACCACTCCAAATTCCTCATACTATTCCTAAACTATGTGCCTGTAACTGGCCTTGGCTGATATCGCCGACACATAGCAAGACCTTTACGTAGCAACTCAATCTCTGTTTCGAGAGCCTTCCGACGGCATATTGTTTCTTCTGTTTCTGCAACTAGCTCTTGGAGCCTCTCATCGCTCATCCCGTAAACCATCGAAGGCGTGAGGACATTTGGCAGCTCGCGAATCAGACAGCTCTCGATTGCGAGGTTGATCACGTTCTCAGTAAAGGTACGACGCGACGACTAAGCTTGTTAACTAGTTTCTCTGTACGGATAGGGAAAAGTTACCTCGTAGTAGATACTCATGATATCAATGACATCGTATATCCCTGATGCTCGTATTTCTGAATCTTTCTCTGACACAACTGCTTCGCGAATCATCTGACGTGCAACCTTTTCCTCTTTGCGTTCGTCATCGGGGGTAGGAGCTTTAGCTGTCATTAGGTTGTATACTCGCTCGGCTAGACGATCTCCTGATCTTTGAGAGAATTCTCTACAACCGTCAAGATCTAGGGGAAATGCAAAGCCTTGCTCATAAGGCTTGAAGAGCTCATTAATTTTTGCTTGCATAACCACTTTCTTCCCTCTTTAAGGGAACTTAATGTAATTTTAACTGTATTTATTTATACTACATATAACTTTATTAGTAGCTATATCTAGGAGATTAAGCTTTTATATTAAAGTCTATCTATTTATTTTTAAAGCTAGATTTACTTATTTCTTTATATTATTATATATTTAATAAGTAAGCTTTATAGCTATAGCTTATTACTTCTTAAGCTTATTAAGAAGATCTTATTAAAGGAATTTTCTATTTTATTTTTAACCCTTTAAATAAGCTTATTTAGCTTATATATTTAATTATTAAAGAATTTCTATTTATTAGATTCTTAGCTAAACTAAAAGTTAAAATAGTAATAGCTAAAACTTACTAATTTAAGTTTAATAAGATTACCCTTTTTATTATTTAATATCTTAAAAGGGATAAGATACTTATTAACTCTATTAAATAAGTCTTTAATAATTATTTAAAGAAACCTATAATCTAGAGGCTATAATATTATAAAAGTCTAGTAATTTTTATAATCCCCTTAAAGACTATTAGTAAGTAAATAGAAAGTAATCCTTCTACTTAAAAGTAGTATTTTTATAGTTTTATAGTTTTTATAGTTTTTTATAAGAATTTCTTTTACTTTAGTAATAAGAAATTAAATTTAAAATAGCTTCTTATACCTTAATAGCTATTAATAAGATTACTAATTAAGTTATTATAAAAGTATATTATTTTAATTTTAATTAAAAGACTTATTTTTATTAAAGCTATATATATATTACTTTCTTAAAGTTAAAGTTAAATGGGATTTTTTAGTGTATTAGCTTAATATATCTTACTAAGGCGTTATAAGCTTTAAGTATCAATCAATTAATAACCACTTTCTTCTCATTAAAGAAAGGATCTACGCACGTTGTCAAGATGGCTTCAATCCCTCCGTTGAAACATCGAGGTTCGAATACAAACTGGAATACCCGATCCACGAATGCCTTAGCAACCTCAAAGACGAGCTCTGCATGGCGAATAGCGACTATGTTCCAGGCGCTAACCTGATGTTGGAGTAGCCGTCTTGCACAATCGTTGGTATGAGACCCTGGGAAATCAACGCCTCGATTGAAGATTACCCCTTTCACGACTTTGTTGATGAATTCCTCTTTTATAATCCATTTTGTCTCCTCAAATTCATCTCGATCGTAGTGTTCGATAAACTTAATGAGGTGCTTGGGCGGTTTGCGTCTTTCTGGCTTATCAGTATTTGGTGGTCCAATGTCATATTCCGGTCCCCTAAATCTCATAACATAATCGAATGCAGGGTTTAAAATTCCCATGGGTACCTAATGATAGCTTAATGCCCAGTTACCCAGGTATCTAGTTAGGTAAATAATATTATATATAGATACCTATAGGTATTTTAGAATATTCTTATAATACCTATAATATATATAAGTATTAGAAATTGCTTATAAGTATTTATAGATAATATTATACTCTTTTATATAACTTTTAAAAGTAATATAAATATAATATATTTATAGTAATTATTTATAATAATTTATATAAAAAGTATATTTATATATATAAAAAAAATATTAAATTAAATATATATTATTTATATAAAAAGTATTATTAATTTTTAGCTAATTGCTTAATATTAATACTTTAAGAATTTATTTTTTTAATTTAGCTTTTAACTTATAATAATTACTATAAGTTAATATATTAAGCTTTATTTAATTTAAGTCTTTTTAAAGGTATATAAAAATAAAAGTTAATAGAATTTAAATTATAAAAAGATTAAAGTAAGCTTAATAGTATAAGTAATAGGAATTAGTTAGTAAATAATTATAAAAGTTATAAATCTTAAGAATAAAAAGAAAATATTTATAATTAAAGAAGAATGGAAGATAGTTATTAATAGGTTACTAATAGAATATTTATATAAATAACTTCTTCCTTATATATTATTAG